>KZ112652.1:0-64009 GCA_002120305.1 Hypoxylon sp. CO27-5 | reverse complement strand
AAAAAAAAAAAAAAAAAAAAAAAAAAAAAACCGAATCAACAAGAGCTTGACTGCCTCAGTTGAATCCTAATGAGCCTCTTTAGAATTCCTAACTAATTTCTATTGGGAACAGTCGCTGATTCGATCGTAGACGATGGGCATATTAGCGACTTCGGCTATTTTATAGACCATGATACAACTAAGTTGAGGCCGATGGAGGAAACGGCAATGACGTTATGGGTGATGAAAATCAATGAAAATGAAGCCGAAGAGGGCGACTACGATAAGGTCATGGACGATGGAGCAATCATGAATCAAAGGGACATTATCGACCTTATCTTCTCCGGTATACCAAGATGTATATTCGGTTTTTGATGTCACTGGTAGGGCTGTTTACCTTGTATGTTAAGGACCAACATGCGAGGCGGTGAATCATGGACGGCAACGCAGGCGGCATTCTGCGTTCTTACATTGCTCAAGGTATTAGGAATACAATGACAAATTACTTTAACTGAATGACGGCCCATCAAAGACTAATAGTCAGCATTCTCTGCTGACTAACTCTCGAATCTGGAGAATTACGTATCCCGTCAGGATGGTGGACGATACAATACATGTAAGGGATAGGTGGATAACGTCTAACTGGCAACGGTTGGATAATCTAGCATTCTTCCCGCTGAAGAATCTGATAACTGCCGATCAAATTCCCAGGGTAAGGTAACGTAAGAGGGATAGAATGATAAAATGCGTGCTCATCTGACATGTCTAGGACGTAATAGGTAAGTTCATGATGGCGAGTATGTCCTTACGTTTGCGCATATACATGGGTAGCCGACTAAAAGCAAGTTGATAAAAGCACACGATCCTTTAATTGGTTATACAGCAGAGGAGCTTGGCTATCAAGAAGCCAGTAAAATCTGGTGATCGGCACAGCGTCAAATCGGCCAATGCGATTCGCCAGCCCAGCATTGGGCATCCATATGAGGTAATTCCGGTGAGGACCCTCTTTTATGTTTTTCTAGCAAATTGCAAAGTGAGTAGGCCGTCGACATACCGGTGTAGGAGTGTAGGCTGTATAGTATCAACTCGAGATACGTCATATTTGGACCCTTTGCGTTAAATCTTCGTGCTATTCGGCCCTCTTTCGAAGTTTCGCGCTCCTCGTTCCCATTTCACCGACCACGCCGCTTGCCCAGGCCAAGAACACGCCATATATGAGTCAAGAAGGTGTTGGCTTGAAAAGTTCACTAACAGGACTAAATGCGCCGGTGGGCGGCGCATTAGAAGGACGTATTGACAAATACTGCCCACGATGTGTCCCCAGACTGCCCCCATATTGCCCACATCAAGGCCGCGATGCTGTCCCCATGCGGCGATACAGCCCCCAATGGGACGCTTCGTAGTTGTTGGATGGGGGGTGATCTCGTGGGTCGAAAAAGCCTCCTGTGATAGTAAAAGGCATTGGTTGAGTGCATCTGCTAGCGGCACCTACCTCTACCTACTCAGCTTACACTATTGGCTGGTGACGATCCTTCTATCTGACAGGAATGACCTTGTTAGTGGATGTGACACATGATAGAAACCAACCTAGCTATGTAGGTGTCTTCGACTTCTTCGCCGTATCTCGGATTATAAAATGGCATGTGTTTTCGGGCTTCCTTCACGGACTTTCATCCGCCCTGAACCTATCAGCTCGTGAATATTGCTCCTATTTACCTGTCTTTCAAGCGTCTTTTTCCCTATTTGTATAGCTGCCCGTCAAAATGGGTGTCATAATCGACCCTGAATATGCCGATATCATCGAGAAACTAGGTGACCCGCCCGAGGGTACTATCACCGACGTGATGGCTATCCGAAATTGGGCAGATACCTTGGTTGCAAAGTCTTCCCAGGACGTTCCGTGGCCCGAGGGTATGCAAGAAAGCACACATTCAGCTACATCTACAGACGGCACTACCTTTGATATTCACCGCTTCCTCCCGCTGTCCGTTCAGGAAGATACCAAGACGGCCCCCAAGAGGGCAGTGATATTTGTGTTTGGGGGCGGCATGATTTCGGGTAGCGTCGAGGCTTCGCGGGGTTTCATCGCGATGCTAGCCCAGATGAGCCAGACACAAGTGTTTGCGCCGCAGTATCGCATAGCGCCAGAGCATCCATACCCCGCCGGCATCGAGGATGTGTACTCGACTGTGGAATGGCTACAATCGAATGCGCAACGCTTCAACGTCGATCCCGCGCGAATTATAGTATTTGGGCAGAGCGCAGGCGGCGCCCTCGCTGCTGGTGTGGCACTCATGGCCAGGGATAAGGGGCTCGAACCTCCTCTAGCAGGTCAATGTCTAAGATACCCGATGCTGGACGATCGAACAACGGTAGATGAGAGTGACCCGAGGGTGAAGTATATGACGTGGACACCTCCATTCAATGATATGGGGTGGAAGTATTATCTTGGCGGAAAGGAGAAATGTAAGTCCAGTTTTAATAAGTCCTCAAAGAATCAAGTTGAAAGTGTGCGTACTAACACCACAATAGGGGAGAGAACGGAAGGGAGTATTCCATACTACGCAGCGCCTGGGAGGGCTGGTGCTTTGCACAACTTACCACCGGCACATATCGGGGTCAGTAGCCTTGATTTATTCAAAGACGAGGATATGGCATATGCAGCAAGGTTAGCGGCGGCAGACATAGCCGTTGAATTTCATTTATACCCCGGTGTTCCTCATGGGTTTGACGGACCGCACGGCCTTGTAGGATTCCCCGCGATGAAGTTAGGAAAGGAACTATGGGAAAATGAAGCTAGATGGATTATGAAGTTTTAAAGTAAACGAGAATTTTTATGTCTTGAATTATTATTATTATTATTATTATTATCCTGTTAGTTAGTTTAGTTCGGGATATACCAGGTAGTTAGGAAGGGTCCTCACATTCGTTGAGATTTATACTTTCTCTTTACTATGGCTGTGCGTTTTGGTGCAGGTACCTATTTAATTCATCGACTACGGCTTTGAGAGTTTGTGCAACTATGCAACCCATTCCTCCTATGCATGCATCGACTTCCCCCACGAACGGACTGGAAAATCGGCATCGTGAACTGGCGAGGACCGCATGTGTTATCTCTCAACCCCCTGTGCCCCTCCAAGAAACGAACGTATCTAGAATTACAACATCCAAGAAGGCGGGTTCCCCGTTATGCCAACCAAGATGAATCTAGTTCACCTCCAACTCGGATAAGACTAGAACTCCCGCCTAGATAGGCTGTGTACCCTTAGCTCGAACATCGACGTAAACCTCAGCAAGGCCCTGTTCGATGAGGCAACGACGGAGCTTGTCAGCGATGTATAGCCATCGGCTGCCGCTGTAACGAGTATGCAAGCTCCAGCGCTTACCAGCCACAATGTGCGTCTCGAGAGCGGCACGGATGAGCACAGTGGGTTGGCGGCACGGGTGGCCCAGTTGGTCCTCACCAGTAATCGTGACAAAGTCGAAGGTGAACTCACAGTCGCCCATCTCCTCGCGGATGAGCGCCTCAATCTCGTGGTTGCGTCGCGAAAGCCTACCCCACAACTCCTCGCCGATGAATGTGTCCTTGCTGAAACGAATAGGAGGCGATGGCGCGGCGGCGCGGACGATGGCGAGGAAGAAGTTTCCTGTGTTGATGGTAGTCTGGAAAGGAGATGTGACCGACATGTTGGCTTGGTATTCGGTCACGAGTCGGTGTGTAGATGGTTGTTGGTGCTTCTGAACGGGATTTATTCTGAAAACGGATTTGGTTGTGAGTGTTTCTGGGTTATTTGTCGGCTTCTACAAGGCTGTTGCTGAGCACGGGGGAATATCTAAGTCGTGATTGTTTGAAAGCACATGTTAAGTGCTAGACCTTTATTGCTGAGTATGTGCTTTCTATTGGAATGGCTTTTTTTTTCACAGCCAACTTTTGTCGCGTTTGGGTGTTGTCGTTCTGCGATGGTAAATCGACGAATTTTGCACTACCCAGAGGGTCGGTGCTGAAAATATTTTGAGCTTAGTCCATTGTTTAGGGTATGTCTTTTGACCTTAGCATGGGCCTCATGCGGCTGATATTGGCAGCTGCTGAGCCATGGCCACGCGAGTTGAGGCTATTCACGAGTGAATAGGGCGGGCGGGACTTGTCTTGGTGAATAAGTACCTAGCCTTTTGAAAACATGTCTCATAAGCTTCAAAGACAATAACTACGAACTTAGATTCTTTAGTTGACTAGACACTTTATACTCTATCAGGCAGATAAATACTCTAAAGACGACCGATACCCCTATATCCTTTCCGCAAGGTGTATATGTTTGAAAGATACCTACATAACCTCGATACACCATAAGAAATCCAGAGATTAAGTAATATTCTTCCAACTGACTAAATGAGTGTCACTTGACCGTATATCAGGTACCTAACACCTCGCCCACGAATACAGGAGACGTCGTGCGGCTCAAATCTAGGTGACATCTATTATTAAGGGGGTAGTAAGAGGTAGGCACATAAGGTTACATCTTCCTTCTGCCATTCCATCGGATAGTTGATGGCACATTCAAACGAGGTGGCAAGCCCTCTTATGATATCACTAAGTCTTCTTAATGGTCTATCTAATAGTACGGTTTATAGGTACATAATTGTACAAGCCAGATACGAATGTCTTTTGAATAAAATGTCTTATCTCTAGCTTTCCATATTATGGAATTCAATATAATTATTACCGCCATGTTATACGGGCCAGGACTCTCGGAAGCTGGTGTAGGATCAATTAGTTCTAGTATAGACTTGGCTCTGGTATTTAAAACAGCTTATTACCTGGCTGTTGTCACGTGGCGCACCTTGCATGTAAGAATAGAACGCGTTGTTCCGCGAGGAGCTGGAAACTATCTGGCTACGGCTGGGATATATATAGTGACTCTTTGTCCATGGTGAAACATGACAGCTGTTTTGGTTAGGGTTACGTCCTTGGGAGCTTCCTAACGTAGTAGGTAGTACAACGAGACAAGGGATGGCTCTGTGCATCCGTATTTCCCGTGATTCTGGACCTACTGCATATGAAAGTTATTTTCGCTTATTTTCAAGTACCTCGCGTTATGCAGCTACTCTTGTAAGAGTCTATACCTAGTGCTTCATGAACTTAATCCCTGAGTTCGTATTGGAATACGGAGAGTTGTAGGTGTCATATACCGGGAGTCGAGGTGCTGCATGGTCAAAACTTACACTACTGTCGAGTCGCTGTATTGAGGGATTTCTTGCGGAGTACACTCAATAGTATTCTCGAAGTTACCTTTTGCAGGATCTTTATATCGAGCAACATTCAAAGTATCAATCCCACCGGATCCGAAGGCGGATGTTAATTAGAATAATACGACTCTAAATATACCTTTGGGGTTGTGATTGGATCACCAACCCCTTATGCAGGAACACTTTTCCAAAGATCGAACGTACTAGGCTCTAGAGACGGAGTACTATAGGCGACAAGGGTGGGGAGCTTTCCAGAGGAAAGTCGGAAAAGAAGGATTCCTGCAATAACAGGGTCCGATGTTAGGGCTCCCACAAGACGAGGACGAGGCAGCATGAACGAAGACTTAGGGAATAGCAACTCTCCAGGTAGGTGAGATACTGCGTCTAGTAATCGGTAGTACCACAAATTCTGTTCCATTGAATACCCTCTATGCTCTGAGTCAGAATAGGGCTTCTATATCAAATTGATATAAGAACTCGTGTTCCAAGGATGTATAGAACTGGAAATCGCTGTTGACGATATTCTCAACCATGTTTGCGATTCCATGAGATTTATAATGCGGTCTACGTATCATACATCTTTTTTAAACTTCCATTAATTGGCGTTATGGTGGAAACTCGCAGTAATATCTAGTATAATCACAATATCGGGATGAACCAGGGGGTATGCAATAGTAACTGTTTACCTATTCTATTTGGTGCCTTTTATTCTATCCTCGTAACTTCGAACAAGAGGATCCCCATGTTCGGTTCTGCCCAAGCTTGGTTCATATTCATCCGCGCAGAATCTAGAACCTTAAATATTGTCTTTACATCCCATCGCGTGTGCGTCTTCTCACCTACCTCGTCCCAGAATTTCCTGAACGTCTCCTCGCTTTGCCGGAAGTTTGTCCCAGTACCCTCCAGGTTTGGAAATTCCCCGCCAACAGCACTGCCCAGGGAGCTACCAACTAGAATGCTCCCGGGTTTCGTAAAGGAGGCGATTCGCTGGGCGGCTTTGACCTGGCCTTCCCAGTTCCAGATATGAAGTAAGCTAGTCAGGTGTAGAACGTCAAAGCGATTTTGCAGCGGGCTCCAATCCGCACCGTCGTCGTGAAGGTCCCGGGCATAGAAGTCAAACTTCAACTTTGACGCATCGCGAAATAAATCGTAGCTCAGTGAGTGGAACTCCGGCACGAGGTCTAGTCCGACTAGCTGGTGGGGTTTGACGCCGTCAACGAAGAGTTTGCGGATGTCCTGGCCAAAACAGCAGCCCAGGTCAAGGAACCTGGTCTCGGGATCGCTTCGAAGACGGTCTAAAATAATGGCGTATGAAGGATACGAAGCAAGGCTGAAACGCAAGAATCGCATTTGACCGATGCATGGCCAGGGGTAAAGCGCGAATGCTTTATCTCTCTAACACCGGCATTGTGGGTATGAGTATATCCGTACGTCGTCTGGGTTTGGTTGCCAAAAAACTTACAATAGCTAATACATGCGGTACAACTTCTTCCGGAGGAATTCCAGAGTATGTCTCTAACAATTCGCGCGCTGCGGGGTCGATGTCTTTGACATCTGATTGTAACCATTGCAACGATTCGTTCTTCATTTTTGCTGGGGTTCGGGTACTGGACCGATGGGTAAGGCAACGTGACAAATGAATGAAATTATGACCAAAACAATATGCAGTAGGACCAAGAAGCCAAGACAAATCGAACGAGTTAGATGAATGGGAAGGTGATAAAGAAAAATAGGACAGGGAGGGCCTAACATCCCTCGTACCCGTATGTGTCTGAAAGGGAAGAGCCTGGGGAATTGCGCGTACTCGATTCCAGTTACAAGGAGCCCATTGGCTAGTTAGAAGGCTTAATTTGACCGTCTAGTTGAACCATTCGGCCTCACGGTCCTAACCAGATTTCAATGGAGCGACCTGCATATGTGCGGTGCTTTTTCGGTGTAGCCGTAACCCTCCCTTTGGTGGCTGTAGTGCTGTAGTGGTACCTAAATCGGTATATGCAGGGCCCCAATGCCACCCTATGTTGAGACGAATGTTCGATCGACATTCTGTAGTACATTAAGATGCTATATACCCGACGGCACTCCTAGTCGGCTGGGTTAATAGCGCGTTTGCATGTAGGCGCCCGACCCAGCAACTGATTAATTAATACAGGACAAGCATAGTGAAAGCACTCAGGACAGTAAGGAGCTAGCGTATAATGCATATCGAATTAATAGTTTTAATATATTATGTAATACTTGTTATACTCGCACTCCTATACTACACTGAGAATACTCGAGTCCAACCTATGCGAAAGACTTGAAGCACTTGATTAACCCATCGACTTACACACCAATTAGAGTAATTGATATGTCAACGCCAGAACACTCTGAGCCAGTAACACCGGAACTCCAATTGCCGACAATCCACCAACCCTGGATGCTGCACTGGGAGAAGTTGGGCTTGATGACGCCTCGCCGGTGCTAGTGGACGATGGCGTAGGGCTTGACGAGCTAGTTCCGGAGTCCGCTAGGGGGCTGTCCACATTGAAGTAGGTACCAGCAACGATTGAGTTGCCTACGCTCTCAGCGAAATCCGGGATGTTGAAATTAAGCCGGTTGGTAACATTTGACAAGTCAAGCGGTAGAGCATAAGTAAGACTGTCAGGAAGGGTGTAGTTCACTGGTTGATTGAAAAGGAGGAAAGTGTAGCGATGAGTGACGACCGGGTTCCTTGGCTGCGGCGTAGGCGGGATGAACGGCGCCAAAGGTTCTGAATCGGTCTCCAGAGGGAGGAAGGTCGTGTTACCGACAGCCGTCACATGTTCTGAATTACAAGTGAGATTGCCTTGAATGGTATGTAGGCCTGCCTATAAGCAACAAGGGTTAGTGGGCGATCCTTTAGGGTAAGGCGTAGGTAATGCGATGTGCGTATTTTCTGACTCCCGAACGGCGATCATAAAAGCCCCCAAAATACTTACTTGCGTCTCGATATCGCCCTGGATAGCGTCGGGGTCCACCATCAGGAGGATATATGTGCCATTGCATTGAGCGGTTGCTGGTAGACCCAAGGTAGGCAAACTCTTGTTACTGTTTAAGACTAAGGCCGTGTGTCAGCTTAGTCGGTCCACGTGAATGGTAGTCAATGGAGGAATAAATCGACTTACAGTCGAGGGAGACTGGTTGACCGGAATAGTTCAGCGGAGTTTCTCCCCACGCCACCGCCAGCGGATTGGATGTCTCTGGCTGGAAACCCGGGAATGTCTGACCTAGGATCGGTACCACCACCGAACACCAGACCAGGCTAAAGAGCGTGAGATAGAAACCCATCGTGGTGCAAAAAACCCAGGGAAAGGAGCGAATGAATTGCAAAAAAAACAAGAACTAGAGGGAATACATGTCAAAGAAGAAACTTACTTTTGATCGGCGGCGGGAATCCTCAAAAGCCCATGAAAGGGAAGGGATAAAAGACGACTCTAACGACTAGCGTGCATTATACACCGTCCGGCAAGGGCCGGAATACTGTGTGGGTGTAACGGCGATGTAAGTATAGCGATTAATGGACGGTTCTGTTGCACAAATCAGAAGGTTACAGCAGCAATGGTAACATCGCCTCGTGGTTTGGGTCCCAATGTAGACCAGTGTAGGAATGTAGGAGTGGCTGATTCCTATTGTGTTCGACCCCTGTAAAGAGGTCGTGATTGGCGTCAGCGGAGTGGCCTTTCTGAGATCCTACCCACTTGTACACTAATGATTATTCTGCAACATGTAGGCAAAGAGAGAATACAAGACATTTTCATGGAATGTTGGTAAGAAGTTCGAATCCATACTTCCAAAGAGACCAAATCAATATGTCTTACTTGAACTTCAAAGCATGATGTCTTGGCTGTTTGAGAAATTCTATGCCTTGACGCCATACTACCTGCTGACGAAACTGGTCTCCACGCGATCTCGGCCCGCGCCGTAAATTGGCATACGAAACCCGCCTAAGCCGGAAGGTCGTATCTAATCGGCCTCTATTCAGGCATATGACGGGACCGTTGGCGGCGTAATTTTTGCTAGAGAACGTAATTATGAATCCAGCAATACTACCTGACCGTTGTACTTGCTAATTTCTTTCTTCAGGCTATACTAATTCCTAGCTTCCTAGCCTATTCTACCTGGACCTTGTGGCAATTCCTAACTTCGCAGACGCCAGCTGAACACTAATATTAGTATTTACCTACCGAAGAGGTACTTTAGTATAGGGGATCTCCGATCCTTTATCCAATAGTGCTGTCGATCTCTCATCTGTACAACTACATGATGTAGGTCGTATGCCCAGCTTTTTAGTCGGCCTCTTTACACCTAGGTGTCTGCGGTAGATGTTGTAAATGCCGGCTCGGCGCTACCACAGAAACTTCGAAACTTGACTTCACTCCTTTATTCAGTACGCCAACGGGCTGTCGCAAGTATGGAGCTTACGCAGGAAGAGAAGGATACATGGGACGAGAGTCTACAGCCACTCATTATCGGCATTCTAGTCACATTTCTTGTGCTCACGAACATCACATCAGCAGGACGAGTTGTGGCTTCGATTCGAAGGTATCGGAAACTCCAGCCCGACGACTACTTGATGATATGCGCCGTTATTCTCAGCGACGGCATCATAGCATCTATGTTGTCTGCGGTGCACAAGGGGTTCGGGTTACACCAATTTCGAGTTATGGCCACCGACCCTGAACCCCCACGGAGACTCGTCCAGATCTTACAGATTATTTGGGCTTACGCGGTGCTTAATGGCTTCTGCTTCTCGACCATCAAATTATCCATTCTTTTATTCATGAGACGCCTATTCTGGGTAGCTCGCTGGTTTAAGATCGCTTGGTGGATTAACGTTGTCTACGTGGTTCTATGGACGGTTGGCTCGACACTCTTTTACATCTTCCAGTGTTCGCCCGTCGATTATTACTGGAACAAGATTTACGCAGGCGTTGGGCTGACTCCGCCACCGGGTGACGAGAACGGCACCTGCATTAAAGCGCTTGGAAGCATCGGTACCCCGATTATTCTTAACACTGTCGGAGATCTTTTTGTTCTTCTGCTACCCCTCCCGATCCTTCTTAAGATACAGACGACGACGGCGAAACGCCTACGGTTGCTTGGTTTATTCGTCATTGGATTTATGGCTACGGCAGCGGGATTTGTCCGCTTTTCGTTCATATTTGGCGCCAATCCCAGAGCCGATGCCACTTGTGAGTACCAGAGTCATTCAAATGAGAAAATCAGCAATTGACAAGTCATTCAGACTCCCCAGTCGAGTTCCTGCTTTGGAGTAATATCGAAGAAGCGCTTGGTATTGTTTGCGCTAACATTCCGATTATCGCCACTTTATTCGAACAGGTCAAGAAGAAGAGGACGTCAAAGATAGGTTCCCACGGCCAAAGCTTCCAGAGTGCACAAGCTCTGAGCTCGAGGAGGTTCACCAGGGCGACACTAAACCATGAAGGCAGCTATGAGGCGCTCAACGATAAGAGCCAGGATTACGTTATGGAAGACCTCAATCTTGGGAATATCTCGAGAATTGAGAGGGGAGAGCATGGATCATTCGAAGGCTCGCCTACTACAGGAATTGCCGTGACGACATCAATTACGACCCAATTCGATACCCCTGGCCGAGCATGTTGATATACGAATAATGTTTAAATTAATGATTTTTTTAGAACATATCTACCTGTGTATATAAGATCTATCAATTTCAAATCAACCACAAAGCGAATAGAACACAAGTCCAAGTCGCTCCTCCGCATACCTTACCTGGCGAAAGGGAGTTTCGTGTGTTTGTATGCGAATAGAACTGAGCAGCGAAATTCAAACCGAGATCGTCCGGAAGGTCACCGCATTCTCACCAATTCGACCGAAGACGGAGACGTCTGAAGGACTGGGGATGTGCGCAATGGGTGAAGAAGGCTCCGATCATAGCGTGGAAGACACTGAAGACTAGCCGTTTATATCGAGCAATGGATCCACCAGGGTAGTAGTATGGATAGCTAGCATGCACAGGGGTACTCGATTTAGTGTAGCCCAGGTGAATCATGCAATCTCCGGAGTGTCCTCTGTATGCGATGAACGTCTTATCGCCCATCTGCAAGATATCCGTCGTTCTCACCTTTCCCAGCGGCTCAACATAAAATTAGACTATCAGTCAGCCATGATGAACGACAGCCGAGTTATCGGGCTTGCGTCAGGCCTCTTTTCCGATGCTCAAGCTCTGAATCAGATATCTTCTGATTCTCCCGCGGCGGCGACTACGCGTGAGCGAATCCTCGATGTTGCTTTCGAGATTTATAACCTTCTACTAGACCCGGCAGAGCTTCTACGTACACATGCCTCGGTATGAGAGCTTCTTTCTTCTCCTCCTGAGAAACCATACATGATTTGTCGTTCGAATAAGATTTGACAGCTTACATTTGCCAAGTCACACTATACTCTTGGTATTCATTCTAACGTAGTGGCTTGGCTCTTAGCATGCTAGTTTGATCTCGCTGCACTTTATCCAACGTTTCGACATCGCTACCATTGTGCCACCCGACTCTGGCATTTCTTACTCAGCTATCGCCTCCTCCTGTGGACAACTTGAGCAAACCGTTAGGCGCATTCTGCGACATGCTATCGGTTTACAGGTCTTCCGAGAAGAGCGGTTATGTCCCTCTTCGGCTAGTGATGAAGTTCTGGTTTATCATACGCCCGCCTCTCTTCTCCTCCGCCACCCATCCTACTCAGCTTGGCTGGGTGCGACTTGTGAAGAGAGTTGGCCGGCCGCGACCCGCACTGTGGACGCTCTAGCGGCGTTTCCTGCGGCATCAGAACCGACGGAGAGTGGCTGGGCCTTAGCGCATTCGTCGCCCCCATTCCCTACCTCGTCGGAGGCGGTTTCACCATCAGCCCTCAGCACCCCGCGCCAATCCTTGTACGATGTAATTGCCATCAGCCCCGCCCGCGCGCTTCGTTTTTCAACGGGAATGTCCGCCTACTCTACCGGGCCGGGGTACGCGCCGGACCACTTCTTAAAAGCACGTGGGGATCTGCTGGCGAGATTAGCGAAGGGGTCCAAGTTCGTAGACGTCGGGGGTGGCTTTGGCCACTTCGTCCGTGCGCTCAACAGACAGCATCGACACATCGAATTCGTCGTCCAAGATCTGCCAAGGGTCGTTAGTAAAGCGGAGCGCCTCCCGGGAAATCTAAATGGGGGGAATAACGGACATATCGTGTTCCAAGCGCACGATTTCTTCAAGCCTCAACCCGTTAAGGGCGCGGCTGTGTACTTCCTCCGTTGGATCTTGCACAATTGGAGCGATAAATACGCAGTACGGATTCTGCAGAATACCGGCCAGGCAATGGACGAAAACTCGCGCCTGATCATACACGATTATTGTATTGATGACTTGAATAAGCTGTCTATACGGAAGAGACGTGCAGCTACGTAAGTTGATAATAAATCCGTTGAGAAAATCATGCGAGTCGTGAACAATGGATCTAATTATAGATTCTAGGAACATGGACATTGGAATGATGCAACTACTAAATGCTCAAGAGCGAGATGAAGCACAGTGGAGGGAGCTCCTGGCCAAAGCTGATAGTCGGTTCCAATGGATAGGCGTAACCAGGCCGCCAGGAAGTGCGCTCGCAATCATTGAAGCTTCGCGGACAGCCATTTGAAACACGATGGCTACTTAAACATTGAGCTGTTGGTGATCTAACCTGCTGCTAGCTCCATGTTGAAATGAGATGATAGCAAAGGAGAGAATATAAATGTGGTTGTAGGCCGGTAGATCTTAAAAAGAAACCTGAGCAAAGAAGGCTAGAATCAAACAACATTCCCCAATCCCCATCCCCACCCCCGTCTTGAAATTGTATGTGATATTCTTCGTTGAGATGAAATAATCTTAGGTCAGTCTAGTCTCATATATCATATCTTGGAGTAAAATCTCTGATGGCTATCGCCCTCACAGATAGAAGTTTTCAAGGTCTCTCGAAAATATTATAGTGGAACGCAACGACTCGCACACTCATATAAAACCATCCCTTAAACGCCCCTGGAAGCAAGAGTATCCTGGAGAATTCGTTGAAAACTGCGCACGTTCTTGGGGTTCAGCATGTCAGCATGACTTCCCGCACTCTGGTGAAATTTCAAATCTCCAGTCACGAAATCTTTCCACTTGCACAAGAACCTGTTATACCAATCCTCGCGACCACCTTCAGTAACGCTGAGCAAGGGGTCAACGACGAAGACATCCATAGTCGGCACCGTCCCCTTCGGCTCATATTTACGCGCCGCTTGACCGAAATTGTGAGCTATATCCGCGATGCGCGAGAGTCCAGCTCTATCAAGCTGCAACGCGTCGAGCCTTGCCGGATCCGCATTCGAGAAAATGAACTCGAGAGCAGCGTCTTCGGGCTCGTTCCAGAGCCGCGGGATCACCTCGTTGGAGTACCTCTCGGGAATCAGCCCCAAGAAGAAGCTCACCATGACCAGAGCCGCGCTCCACGTGAGAGTGCCGACGAGCGGCGCGATATGCGGCGGGCTGTCGAGGGCGCCCACGAAGCGGACCTCGCCACCGTCCGCGATGAGCAGCTTTGCAACTTCGAACGCGACGCTGCTTCCCAGCGAGTATCCGGCGATCGCGTAAGGCCCTTCGGGCTGCACGCGCTTGATGGCGTGGAAGTACGTTGTCGCCATCTCCGGGATGGACTCGAAAAACCTTTCGCCCATTCGGACTCCGCGGGCGCGCAGTCCGTAGACCGGGCGGTCGCTGAGAAAACGCGACAGCGGGATGAAGACGAGTACGTTGCCGGAGGCGGGATGTATGATCCAAAAAGGCGTCTTGTGCCCGTTTGGCTGAAGCACGACTACGGGGTCGTAGGACTCGTCCGGGTCTTTGCTATCCTCCGTGCTCTCGCAGATGGAACGAATAGTCGGGTTTCTTAGAACCTCGGTTAGCGTCACCGCGGTGCGAGACCCGAGAGTCTTTTGCAGTCGGCAGGCGAAGGAGTTGATGTCCAGGGAGGTGAAGCCCAGGTGAAAGATATTATCTGTCACGCTCGCCTCTTCTGCTTCCAGGCCGAGCATCTCGCAAGCGAGATTGAGAGCCGCTTCTTCCTTGGGATTCGCGGGAGGATCGCGATTGGCTTTTCTGAAGTCGTGAATCAATGACCTGTTAGACTTGTCCGCCTCTTTGAAATCCCCCGCTTCGAAGGCCTTTCGAAGCTTGGCGCGCGATACCTTTCCAAGAGAGGTTCTATTAAACGCAGAGTCTGGAAGCGGTATGATCCTATAGGGCTTCTTATTCGTAATTGCACTAGAGATTCGGCTAATATTGTCGTAGGCGTCAGCTCGGGACCCTCCGGTGACATTGTCCTCTGTGGGTTTGTAAACGATGCAATATTCTTCGGTGCTGGCGCCCTGTGGACGGTGGGGGAAGACGACCACGAATGAAGGGGCTACTCCTGGTAGTCTCGCTTGTTCGATGGCCGATTCAACCTCAGAGCAGAAGTACTTAACTCCGTTGATGTTGATCGTGTCTTTAACACGGCCGACGATGTGTAGCTGGCCGTTAGAGTCGATGCGGGCTTGATCTCCAGTGAGAAACCAGCCATCTTGTGTGAATGCCTCTTTTGTTGCCTCGGGGTTCTTGTAGTATTTCTTGAATACGACAGGACCCGAAATTTGCAGATCGCCAACTTCTCCAGGAGGTACCGCGACTCCCTCTGAGTCCACCACCCGGACGAAACCTCCCGGTATTGGCGATCCAACCGAAGTAAACTCATTTGGCGATTTCGAGTCATACGAAGGGCAGTTGAAGCCCCAAGTTACGCCAGCACATGACTCTGTCAAACCGTAGCCGGGACAGAGAAACTCGGTCTTGGTTCCGTAAGCTTGGAAGATCCTAGTTAAGTCCACTGCAGTCTTGAAGACGTTGGCTTCCCCTCCCGAGAATAATGCGCGTAGACTCGAGAGATCAAGTTTCTCGGGGTTGCGTAATTCAGGATCTCTCTCTAGTATTTGGGCGGTGACTAAGTCGAGGAAGAAGTTGGGTGCAAAAGTCACGCTTACACGGTGTTGGTGTATAATCCTTAGAAAGAGCAGGGGGTCAGCCAAGAGATCATTCGCTTGGACGTGGACTTGCTCTGCACCAAGTGACATAGCATGTATATGTATCTCTACAAGGTTGACGGCATGGTCTAGACCGACCCAGTTCAAGAAAATGTCTTGGCTGCCGGTTTTGCTGTGGGCGCTTTTCCCAGCACAAGCTCGTAGTATTTGTTCGTTAGAGAGGCAGACGGCTTTTGCGTTGCCAGTGCTCCCAGATGTCAACATAAGGACTGCAAGATCATCGTCGGCTAGTGAGGTATGTGGCTTGAATGTAACTCCATTGTCGATGGATAACGACTCTATAGTCTGAATGTTGGCAGTGCTGTTACCTTCGAAGGCGGAACTCAATTCCAGGGTTGTCAAAACGATTGGGTCATCCAGTAAGCTGATTAAATGTGCTATGTGGTCCCTCCTCAGCCCTATATCATTCACAAAAGGGGGCGCTATGCAGGGAATCCCCCCAGCAGCCAACACCGCCCAGAACCAGCGAATATTATCGCGGTGATTGTTGAAGTACAGCAGAAATATTTTTCTAGAATTGGCTGTTGGCTGGGTCTGTTGGAGTGATTTCAAGGCGCATGCATCATTCTGGGCCCTGGCCCACAGTGACGCATAACTTAGGTGCTCTGCGACTGGATTGCCATCTCGCTGGGTTATGAAATGTAGACCGGCCGTAGTGCGGGCTGACGCCTGCAGTACCGAGAGGAGTGGCGATAGGTTGAAGGCCCGGGGTCTTTGAAAAGGGGGGTCGGCTGGCCACTCAGTCGGTCCCTTTACAGTCGACGGCGACTGAATCTCAACCCCTTATTATTTGGGTTAGTTGAAACATTCATTTATCTGCGGTTAAGCAGCCAAGACGCCTTAGGGATACTGGAATCGAGACGCTTACCCCCATGACCACCATTATGAGTTTCATACCTCATCATGAAGATAATACGATGTAGAGCTTGTTGGCTTTTCCTATTTGATTATGAAATATCGTTGTAACACTACCAAAAAGGAATGAGCCAAGGAGTTTGGCAGGTACTTATGTACGAACTTTAGCTCCCGGTAGCACTATAACTGCTCTCATTTGCTATCCACATGGCCCGTAGGCTAGTAGTACGATATCGTGACGAATTATGTGTACTATGCCTCGTACGTGCAGCGACTTTTCAAACAGGTTATAACCTATAGTCTATGGTAACACTGTGCGAGCGATAGGTTTCATTGCATATCGCAGGAGCGAATTTTAGTGCGGTCGGTACATGCAATGGTACGCTAACTTAGGCAGGATATAGTATAGTGCTGACGGGTCCTAGTCCCTGACTTGATAGATTGGGACAAGTACCGTTATCGGAATGATGAAATAGGTAAAGACGACGATGATACTATCTTCTCTGAGGTACGCTATATATGTAAGTTAGAAGCTCATCTTATAGATTAAAG
Organism: Hypoxylon sp. CO27-5; assembly: GCA_002120305.1. Lineage (NCBI taxonomy): Eukaryota > Fungi > Ascomycota > Sordariomycetes > Xylariales > Hypoxylaceae > Hypoxylon > Hypoxylon sp. CO27-5. The sequence continues at coordinate 47,250 of KZ112652.1, read as the reverse complement.
CGGCTACTCTCGAGAAGATCTTTGGCGAAGTTACAAAAACAAGCAAAGACTAAAACTAAATAGTCCCATACTTACGCTTCTGATTTGCTCGAATCCCCTTGTTATTTAGATGCCTTATACGGCTCCACGTTGGGCATAAGGAGCTACCACAAACATACGAATCGTTCGCGATACGGTGCGCAGGCGTGTACGCAACCGCAAAGGTTCGGCGATTATAGATCGGCAGTTGAATCAAGGATCGCCGGGGACCCTGGCGCTCCCGCCGTTCACTAAGGCTGCTTGGTAGCAATAATAGGTGCCTAACCTAAGCAATCAAGACTTAGAGAGCTTACGACTAGGAACTCGTGATGGACTCTAAGGAATCGTGTCTATTGGAGATCTAAGTGATGAAGCTGATGATGGCTGAGATGTCTCAGACAGAGGTGGATAAGGATTAAGAATAATCCGTACCTCCGATAACTCTGAGCGATTCCGTAGGCCGGGCTTACGGACGGCATGATTATCTCCCGGGGGCCGTACTAGCTGAGAGTGCGAATAGGCTCACCACTCCGGGCAGCAGCGGGTACAATGCAGTTGATCGGAGATTAACGCCCACTAGGGCATGCATTATGGATAATGAGCCCGGTGCGTGTACCTAATGTTTGATATGTCGCCTCATAGAGCAGGGCTTCCTACAAATCAAATCAAACCAAATAAAGCCATATATTTGGATTGATTCAAATTAAATCAATTATCTCGCGATCCTGACTGATTTGACGATATTCGCAACTTGATTTGAGCTTAGTTAGATAGCTCCACAGGCGTTACAGGGGTCCCTGAATCTCCCTGTATTATCATATATCGTCAACCTCGCTGTCGCTTCATATGTCAGTCGCCACAGCTCGGCTAATATAGATAGAAGGGTGGTGTAAGACCTGAAGATAGGTAGAGATTTGTCGAAGTACTATACAATTATATAGACGGATCGTCAGGAGTAGAATCGTTCGAATTAAGCCTCGTCAGCTTTGGACGCGTCTTTAATCTTAAGAGCTCGCAGGAACCGTGGCTCGATACCACGCACGAGAGCTTCGGGACAGCCGAGATGATATTAAGGTCGTTAAGCTTTGGGACTAAAGGCTGATCGACAGTATCAACACCACGTTTGGTGCTTTGCGGGTCTATTAGGTGGATCTGAATAGCCTCAATAAGATTAGCACCCACTCAAATCAACTGCTGACCGATATTTTACTTAGCCAAGACTCAGAATCTAACGATTTGATCAAGTCAAATCAAATCAATCGTCAATCAAATCAAATAACTCATTGATTTGGAGGAAGCCCTGTCATAGAGCCTCATAGATGGGCCAAGTCCCCCTACATAAAAGTGACCCGGTCGTTGAAGCTGTTCGTTGGTAAGCTGGCCGCTACGATCCGATCGTGCTGTGAGCTACGTCCGCCGTCATGGGCGCGATTGAATCAACATTATGTCTCCGATCCGCGATTAGTCGAGTAAGGTTAGGTAGGTAACCGATTCATTCGTCATGTTTATAAAGAGAGCCTTAGACTTAAATATAATTCTTAGCTTAGTTTCGTACGATATCCTAACGTGTTTGAGTAGGAGGTAAATAATTGATTTACGGAAATACAATAATTCTCCTCCTTTATGTGAATGTAATTTTGGAGGTTGAACTGATTTGGCGGAGTCGGATGATACCCCTATTACGGTAATTCATGTTGGTGCGTTAGATGTAAGGACTTACCACTTTTGAGACCGTTGGTATTCGGTTCATTCCTACTTTGTCGCCTTCTTCTGTCTCCTACTCTTCATATCCATTTTCATTATTATTTTTATCTTCACAGCGAGAAACTTTCGCACACCACCTGAATCCTCCTCACCACCTAAAGCGACAACTCAGTCACGTACCCTAATGGCCCCTTTAGCTTCATTGGAGCCATTCAGGACGGTGTATATCACGATTCCCGGGATAAAGATCTTATTCCGGCTAGCGTTCCTTTCGCTCTATTATATTCCCAAATTGCTGCGACCTCTGCCTGAATGGAGCTGGAGGCTTTCGCTCGCAGCCGCTGGAATACGTGGCATTTTCCAAGTTGTAACTGACATCCGCTATCAACGCCGGCCACAACTCAAACCTGCAAAGGACAGTGGAAGATTTGTCCTGATAGAGCCGCCGGAAGCCCGACTCTTTTCCGGACCTTTGTCTTCCAATACCGTCAAACCAACCCCTGTCGGAGGGATGTGGTTTCCAACCCCACCCCAACGAGAAGCTGAGAGAGTTGTCATACAATTTCCAGGAGGCGCTTTTGTTTTGGGCTGGGATCCCAACGGTGTTGGGAAACGAACTGCCGACTTTATGGCTTGCCATTTCAAAGCTACCCACACTCTCTATGTCCAGTATCGGCTGGCATCTTCGGAATCACCATTCCCCGCCGCTCTACAGGACGCGTTGACTGCCTATCACCATGTCTTATCCCTTGGTGTTTCTCCGAAGAACATTATCTTCGCCGGAGATTCAGCAGGAAGTAACTTGTCTATTGCTTTACTTCGGTACCTCGAGTCTTCACATGGGGACCTCCCATTGCCAGGTTAGTAGCAATCCACGTTGTATATGACTAATGGTTTTTACCAAACCCTACAAGACACCCCTTTTCTCGACTAGCAGTGATATTCAAGCAGACGTTAACCGTTGAATGTTATGTGTAGGCGGAGTAATGGCGTGGTGTCCATGGGTTGATTTGACGCTCGATACTGCGTTGAACCACAACCATTTACCCAATGCCAAGGGGGATCTTCTGATACCTTCTTGCCTGGAATGGGGTGTCAATGCGTACCGCCCATCAGGGGAAGTTACATCTGAAATGGAGTCGTACATTAGCCCTCTACACCATCCATTCGAAGCGAAGACGCCTCTCTTCATACAAGGCGGGTCGGGCGAGGCATTCTATCCGCTAATTAAGAGCTTCGCGGAGGAGATGGCGGGGGTTAAGGGTAATCGGGTCAGATTCCATACCTCTGAGCTCGCACCCCATGATATCTTTCTGATGCACCATATTTTAGGCCTAAAAGCGCAAGCTGTGGATGGCGTGAGAGATGCGAGCGAATTTTTCGACAACTTCTCTTTGTCACGTGGCGCACCTTGCATATGAGAATAGAACGCGTTGTTCCGCGAGGAGCTGGAAACTATCTAGCTACGGCTAGGATATATATAGTGACTTTATTTTGGTTAAAACATACCATGTACCTAGGTATACCCGAGTTTTACAAGGGCTATTGTGTCAAATTGAAGAAGCTTATTAAGAATTTCCTATTATGGAAATCTTAGGTATTAATTATTTTAAAAATTTTAAGATATAATAATATAATAAGAACTATAATAAAAATTATAGCTTAAATAATAATTTTATACTTTTTAATTTAATTTATATAAATTAATAAATAAAATATATAATTTACTTTACATTTTTATTTTATACGATTAATTAATATATATTTCGTAATTTTAAAAATTATTTTTTACTTATATAACTTTAATATTTTAAATATGTTTATATTAATTAAATAAATATAATATATTAAATTATAACTTAATATATTTATTATAATATTATTAATTATATTATAAAATTAATTAAAATATATAACCCTTTTATATTATTTTAAAAATTAAAGGAAAATATTAAAATAAAATATTATTTTAATTTTAAAACCTTAATATTTTATATTTATATAAACTTTTATAAATATCCTTTTTTTTATTTAAAGATTATTTTAATTATATTATTAATAAATATTTATACTTAATATAAAATATAATATATATTATATTTTAAGTTTAAAAGATAATAAAGAATTAATAATAATAACTTAAATAAAATAATAAAGATTAAATATAAGTTTAAAAATAATTATTAATTTTTTATTATTTATGGTTATAATAATAATATATGTTTAAAATAATATGTAAAAGATAATTATTATATTATTAATTAATAATAAAATTATATTTAATCTTATAAATATAAATATTAATAATTCCTTTTAAAAAAGAAAATTTTTAAATATTAGTAATAGGATTATATATAAATTTATATTAAATTATAATATTAAAAGATTTATTTAAAATATGTTAATATTTTTAAGCTTAGGATAAAGGATTGAAAATGGTAAAATTAATAATAAGTAAAAGTGGTTTAAATTTACTTAAATATTTATAAATTTTATTAATTATTTTATTTATTTAATTATTATAAATAGGATAGTATTTAAACATTATAACTTAAGTATAAATAAGGTATAAATTAATTAGAAAATATTAATATAAAAAATAGTAGATATAAAAAATATTAAAGGTAATATATTTAAAAGTAAATACTTATATTAAAAAATTTAAAGATAAAATATAAAGAAATTAAAAAAAATTAAATAAAAATTAAATTTAATCTTAAAAAAAACTTCTTATATATAAAATATAATATAAACCTTTATAATTAAAAATTTTAACTAAAATTTATAATTAATATTTCATTATATTAAATTATATTAATAATATTTATAATAATAATATTAAATATTTATTTTACTTTTATAAATTATATTAATTATATTTATAACCTTTAGCCTTAAAATATATATAAAATAAGTTATAAAAAAAATAGTATAAGAAATTACATATTCCTTTATTTCCTTAATTTTATATTAAATTAATAAATTTATTAAATTTAAACATTATTTAACTTTCCATTACTTTATTACAATTATTTATTAAATAATTATATCTTATAAAAAATATAATTAAAATAAATCCTTATAAGATTAATCTTATAAAAATCCTAATAATAAATTTTTATATTAACTTTTTCCTTTTTAATAAATATTAACGATATTTTAATAACTTTATATTATCCCTTTTATTAGATTTATTAATTAACCTTATAATTATTTATTATTAAAGGTTTATATTATTAGAATATTATATTTTAACAAATCATTTATATATATTTAAAGGCTTTAAAAATGTTTTTATAATAAATGGCATAATTATTAAATTAAGTTATTTAAGTAAAAATCCTTTAATTAAAGATTATAATTATATAAATACTTATAAAGTTAAGATTATTAACTTAATTAAGTATTATTTATGGGATATAAATATTAAAATCCCCACTATTCTTTTTTATAAAAAGGTAAATATGGTTATAATATTTTAAATATTAATTAATAAAAATTATAACTTTTAAATTAATGGTTATAATATTTTTATTAAAACTTATATCTTTAATATCACTTTTAAAATAACTTAACCTTATTTAACCTTTATTAAAAAAGTTTCTTTTAAAGAATAAACTAAAGATTTTCTTTAAAAGTAGGTTAAGTTTTTATTAATTAATAGCTTAAAATTAAAGGTTTTAAGTTATATTAAGCTTAATCCTAATTTATTTAAAAGTTAAGCTATTACTTAGATTAAATATAATATCTTTTTTATAATTATAAAAATTTTGTAAAATAGGTTAGATTTATTACTTATATATAATAACTTAAATATTAATAATATTATTATTAATAATAAGAAAATCATTAATATTATTAACTAAGAAATAATAGGTTTTTTTAAGTTAAAATAAGTAATATTAATTTATATTATTTATTAAACCTTAGGTTATAAATATTTTAAAAAAGCTTATATCTTTAAAAAATAAATTAATAATCTAATCTTTTAAAATAATATTTATATAAACTTAAAAATAAATATTTAACTTTTATTATAAAGATTATATAATATATTTTTAAAATTATATTATTATATTAATATTTACTTTTATATTTTTATATAACATTTTTTAATAAATAATTTAATTTTATTCCTTTTCTTATATTTTATATTTTATAATAATCTTATCATTTAAATAAAGGAATTTATTAATACTTTATTTTATTCTTTTTAGTAAATATAAGTTAATTTAATAAGATAAATTAATAAATAATAATAAGTATAAGTTATTAAAGCTAATTACTTTAAATAATTATATATATATTATAATAAAGTTAGCTCTTTTTTTTAAGGTTAATTTAAAAATTAAATTAAAAAATAATTTTTCTAATATTTACCTTTATGTTTTATATTCTATAATAATAAAAGTAAAAGTAAATATATACTTATATCTATTAAAAGAATATAAAGTTATTGCTAAATTTATTTTTTTTAGAAAAAATAAAAGGATTTTAGGATTAAATTTATTAAGTTTAATATTATTAATTATTTTTAAAAAAATTAAAATATATTTGGGCAATTTTATAATTAAAAATATTTAAAATATAAGAATATATATTATAAAGTTTAAATATAAAATAAAATCTTTAATAATATATTTTACATTATTTATCATTTTTAATACCTAATAATTATTTTCTATAATTATTAATAATATATCTTAAATAAATATTAAATAAATAGGAACTTTTAAAATAAAATTATCTATTATTTTATATGCTTTAATTAAAGTAACAATTTTATTTATTCCTTTAAATATATATTCCATTAAAAATATATATATATTTTACTTTTACTTTTTATTAAAAGCTATTATTATTTATAAATTTATTATATATTATATTAAATTTAATAATATAATTGCTTTTATATTTTTATTTAAGATAATATATTTTGTATATATAATTTTAAAATTTAACATTTATATATTATTAAATATTTAGATATTATTCCTTAAATATTATAATATCCCATTATATATTAGATTAAATATTTTTATTTATTTATTAAAAATAATAATATTAATAAATTTTTTAAAAAGCTTATATTTAAGGTAATATATATCCCTTTTTATATTAAATAAAAATCTTATTTTTTAAAAGGTTTTCTTATTTATATATAACTTTAAATAAAGAAATAAAAGGCTTTAAATTAACTTAAATTAATAAAAATTATTATATAGGATAATTATTAAAATATCCTTAAAGTTTTTATTATAATAGTTTTAAGCCTTTTTTAACCTTTTATATATATTATAAAGATTCCTTTTAAATATTATATTATATTTATTAATAATTAAAATATTTATATCCTATTAAATTAATTTTTTTTCGTGTAACATCTTGTTTTTAATTATTTAATATAAATTAATTATAAAATAAATAATTATATCATTTATATTAGTATTAATATTACCTAAAATAACTATAACTTAAATTTTCTTTTATATATTTTTATTCTTTAATATTTAAATAAGTATTTTAATAATAATACTTTTTCTAATACCTCTTTTATTACTAAGGTAGTGAAATAATTAACTATTTTTTACACATAAATTGCTTAATTTATTAGCTTTAATTAAGTTAACTTTATTTAAATAATAAAGTATAATATTTAAAAAGATAAATTATTTCTTATTAAATTACTTATATTTTAAAAGAATTAAACTTATTTTTACTTAAATTTTACCTAAATAATAATAAATAAATAATATTATTAAATATAAATTTAAAATTAATATATAAAACTTCCTTAATAAATTTTAATTTAAAATAAGATTTTTATTTAGCTTAATTATATCTTTATTATTATAATTAAAAGTTAAAATATTAATATTACTTTTATATATTAATGAAATATTATTTAATTTACCTATTATTTAATATAACTTATTTTAATTAAATTCTTTTAAGTTTATTTTTTAAGTTATAATATATTTTAAAATATTAATATGTTACAGTTTTAAAATGCTAAGTTACGTACAAAACATATAACCTAATAAGTAGCTTTATACATATTTAAAGCACACCGCTAATTAGGAACTACGCTTTTTTTTTTTAATAATTTATATTGTTTAATTAATTAGAAAATCCAATATTATAATAACTATATAACAATTATAAGTTTGAATTACGCTTAGTGCCAATGCTTTAAATAATCTCCTATATATAAATTTATCCTAAATTTTTAAATCTTTTCTTTATAAAAAAAGTTAACTGCTTAATTAACTTTTAAAATAACTTACATTTTAACTTAACTAATTATAGAAATTTTAAACAAATCACCTAAGCATATTAAATACTTAAGCACATATAACTTTATAATTTAATATTATTATTTAATTTAATTTTTAAAGGAATATAAGGTTTAACGATATATTAACCCAAAGTAACCTAATAAACTAATTAATCTTATAAAATTAATTTAAATTTTAATAGTTAATAGAAAAAATTAAAAATGTATTAATAAATACGTTAAAAATTTAACTAATCGAAATTGATTTATAATAAAAATAAAATAGGTAAAGAAAAAAAGTTATAATGCTTTATAAGCTTTTATTATATCAATTATATTGTACAATTTGTTAACCATATAATCGCTTAAATTCGAATTAAATGAAATAATTAACGACTTAATAATTACTTTATCTTAACTAATATTAAATATTATATTAAATGGTATATCTAATGTATTAAAGATTTTTCCATTAATTAAACTACCTAAACCTTTTAAACCTATTAAGTTATAAGCTTTTTATAAAATTATTTTAATAAATTATAAGAGTAATAAAAAAGAATATATGGTAATTAAAAAATGTTATATAACCATTTTAATCTAAGTTAGGAAAACCATTAATATAAAAATTATAAATGTTATATTATTTAAATTAAAACATTAAAAACGATATAACTTAAAAGCCATAATTAAAATATTTAAAAATAATTTAACTCCTTTACATATTAATACGCTTACCTAAACATAAAAGAAATATTATAAAATGCTTATTAAGGTAAAAATATTAAATACCTTATCTTTTATTTAAATTTTAAAATTTATTTAAATATTTAAAAATGTAAAAGCTTACCACCTTTTAAATGTGAAAAGGCTATTAACTATTAAAACATTTTTAAAAGTAATAAAAATATGTTTTAATCCGATATAAACTAATATGCAACTTTAATTAACAATCCAAGTTAATTAACTAGGATAATTAATATTTACTTTAAATTAATAAATTTTAACATAAAGCGAATGGTTATATTTTTAAAACATTAATGTTAAAAAAAAAGGGATTAAAACGTAATTTGCCATAATTTAAGGAAGTAAAATAAGTATAAGGTTTAATAAAGTTATTAATAAAATTATTAGAAATAATAAATCATAAGTTAAGAATAAATATTTATATTTAAAAAGTGGTTAAATATATGGATAACTTTTAAAAGAATATACGTATTTTTAATATGCGGTGATTTTTAAGATAAATTGTTTAATCAAACTATTAAGCGCTAAGTATTATAAGGAGATTTAAGCAATTTATTAAACCCTTATTTAAAAATAGCTTAGGGTTAAGATTAGCACTTATAAATGAAAGATAAAACTAATTAATAAAAACAAAGTTAATAATTAAAAGAGTAAAAATTTAAAAGGAGAAAATTAATTAGGGGATGTAATTATAATGTTAATTAACCTATATTTATTTTAAAAAAGTTAAAAGCTTATGAAATAAACCATTAAAAATTATGTGGCTTTAAAGGTTTTTATTATATTTAAAATTAAAAGGTACTTATTTTTAAAAAGTATTATAATAAATAATTATGGATTAATTAATTTAATTAATAATAAAAAGCTTTTAGTTCTTAACTTATTTAAGCCTACAAATATATATAATATGATTTAAATAAGTATTATAAGCTTTTTAATCTTTAAAATAAATAAATATATAATTTTTAAATGTTTAATAAATAAATTAAGGCTTAATATACATAATTTAATATTAATAAATATAATAATAATAAAGGGATTTCATGTGAATATTATTTTAAAAGCTAAGTTATATATAACAAACATTTAATATAATAATTAGGATTGTATTTTATATTTTAAAAAATTAAAAAAAAATAATATAATAAAATAACTTATATATAAACATAACCTAATTTTCTTTAAATATAAACCCCTTTTTATTTATTCATTTATCTTATTAGCTTTGCTAATAATCATCCCATATAATATGCTTGTAAATATAATAGATATAATAAACATTTTAAAAATTAATAAAAAACATATAATTTATTAACTTAGTAAAGATTTATTAAAATTATAAACTAATTTAGAAAACTTTTAATATAAACATTTTAAGTATTTAAGGTTAAAAGCTTTTTAAGCTTTAATTTATAAAACTTAAAACGTAAAGATTAATAAAATACCTAAAGTTAAGTGTGAATATTATGTTATAACATATACTTATTAAGTAATAAAAAGGAAACCTTTTAAAAAATACTTGATTAAACCATTTTAAAAGATAATTTAAGATTTATTTTTTTATAAAAAAGGATATAAAGGATTATATATACTACTTATAATTAAGGATAAATATAATAAAATGCTTTTTATATTTCCTCTTATAAATAAAAACCAGGTAATAATAACCACTTAGCTTTAACTATTTAAGAATTAAATATAAAAATAATTTAAACTTAACATATATAAAATGTGTAGTAATAATGAGTATATAATATTCTTTTATTAAAGATTAATAAGGTTTAAGTATTAAGTAAAATAGGAAAAAATTAACTTAAAGGTTTCCCTAAGCCACATATATAAACCTATTAAAGATATAAAATAAATAGGGTAAAAGGTAATTAACCAAGTATTTAAAATGTAATTTAAAATTAAATTGTTAATAAACCTTTAACTTAAAATTATTTAAATAATAATTTAATTAATTAATAAAAGCTTAAGCTTTATTTATTATATGTATTTATTAGTTAAAATACTTAATAATTAATTTAAATAATATTTTAAATTTTATACCTTAGAAATTTTTAAGATATTAATAAATAATTTATAACTTAATTAAAATAATATTTATATATATAAATATAAAATATACTTATTAAAAGAAAAGAAAAGATATAATATGGATAAAAAAGTATTTAAAATAATGGGGAAAGTTTATATAAGGTATTTAATAAAATATTAAGCTTTTAATTTATATTGTATATAAATTCTTAAAGAAAAAAAGATAATTATTATATAAAATATATAGTTTAATAAGAAAATATTTTATACCTTAAAAGTTAAACGCTTAATAATTAATTTGGAAGTATTAAAAGTTAATAAAATTAATGAGTTAAAGGAGTAATTAATAAAGGAAGGAATATTTTAAATATTAAATTTATAAGAAAAAAAGTTATTAAATTATTAAAATATAAAGTAAATTATTAAGCTAAAGGGTGTAAATATTATAAAGTAATTAAATAATTAATTAAAAGCTTTAAAATTAAAGGTAAATATATTTATAAATTTAAATTTAGAATTGAGTAAATAACCTATTAAAAAAAAGTCTGATATATAAGTAGGTAACTAATTTTTTAAATTTCTAACCCTTAAAAAAACCTTAAAATCAGGAATAGGAAAAAGTAATATTTTATTAAGTATTAAATAAATATTTTAAGGGATTATAAGCCTTATAGGAAAAGATTCTTTTAAAATAAAAGTATTTAATTAATATTTAAGCTTAGTAAATAATAAGGAAAATATTGATAAAAATAAAAGAGGTAATATATTAATATTATAATTACAGCATGGAAAAGATTGTTTAAAAGGATTAAAAGTTTAATCATGTGTTATAATAATGTTTATTAAGTTTTAATAAAAAAATAGGAAACTTAAAGGTTAAAAACTTAAAGAAAAAGATTTAAATAATTTAGCTTTTATAATCCTAATCTATGAAAATAAGGAAAAAATCTTTTTATTTGTTAAATTAAAATAATCCAACTTCTTAAAAACCTTTTTACCTAATTAATAAGAAATAATTTATTAAGGAAAATTGAAAATATCAAATATTATATGTAATAATTTTTATAATAATATATTAAAAAAGTGTTAAATGAATTAATGTAGCCTTAAGTAAATTAAAGATTTATTAAAATAAATTTTTATAACCATTACTAAAGGAATATAAGGATTTAATAAGTTATTTATTTGGTAAATAATTTAAAGAAAATGCATAGGAAAAAATTTAAGTGTTTAATAAAAATGGTATATAACATGTTATAAAGCATAATAAAGTAAAGAATATCTTATTCTTTTTAAAATAAATATTTATATATAAATTTAATAAGAATGGGTATTTAAAAAAGTATAAATCTTAATTTATTATATAAGGTGATTTCTAATATTTAATATTTTAAAACATATATACTACCATACTTATAATAAAATTGTTTTAAATAATAATGGTATTAGTTATAAAGTTTAACCTAAATATTTGGTAATTTAATATTAAAAATATATTCATAAATACTTTTTAAATGGATAAGAAGTTAATTATTATATAGTTTTTTAAAGATTATAAGGATAAAAATAAAAAGTATATTAAATTTTTAAAAGTATTATATAGGTTATATAACTCTTCCTTATTATAATATAAAGAAATAAAAAATATTTTAAAGCTTAAAGGATTTATAATATTAATAAAAAAATTATACTTATTTTATATAATTAATAAGAAAATATATATATTAATATATATGGATAATATATTAATAATAAATGTTCTTAAGTATATAATTAAGGTATAAAAAATAATTAATTATTTAAAAAGCTTATATAAAATAAAAAATTAAAGATTAATTAGTTAATATTTTAAAATTAAAGTAATTAAAAATAGGAAATACTAAATTATTTCCCTATTTTATAATGGTTATATTAAGAAAATTATGGTTAAGTTTTAACTAAATAATAATAGTTAAATCTTATTTATTCCTTTATTGTTTAAGTTATTTTTTAAGTATAAGGGAAAAGTTATTAAGGTAAAGATTAAGGCTTTTTAAAAGTGTGTAAAATTGATTTTATATATTATAATAATGATTAAACCTAATATTATATTTATAATTATATAGCTTTCTTATTATCTAATTAATTTAAGATTTAAATATTTAGTAGTAATTAATTAAATAATAAGGTATTTATATGTAATATATATTTTATATATTAAATATAAGGGTAAAAGTATTAAAACATAAGCCTTATTTATATCGAGTAATATATTATTTATAAATGATATAAAAAATAAATAATTATCTTATAAATAAATTATAAGTTTATATAATAATTTAATTATTTAAAAAGTAGCTTATTTATTAATAGTATTAATTTTTATAATAAAGGTTAAACTACTTAATATTTCAAATATAATAAAAAAGGTAATGGCTTTATAATACTTATTTAAAAATATTTAAATTAACCTAGGATATATATAATAAATTCATAGCAATAATTAATAAACAATTAAATTAATCGTTAAAAAAAAGGAATAAATTAATATTAAACTCCGTTATATAAATATATAAAACATATGGTTACACTAAAAATATGTTTTAAAAACTTTTAAAATACTTTACCTATTAACTAACCAAATACTAATAAATAGGTTAACAAAGAATTTATCGAAATAAAGATTTAAATATTTTAAAGCGTTATTTAATTTATAAAATACGTAAGATTTATTAATTAATGGTTAAAAAGTTTATACAAATAACTTAGTAATATTATTAATTACTTTATATTAATAGGTAAATAAGTATGGATATAAAATATAGTAGTATAAAAATCTCCTAACAAAGTACTTTAAAAGCTTAAATAATTTCCTTAATTGCTTTTTTATAAGATTTATTACTTACTCCACCTATTTCCTTATTAACTTTATTATCCTTTTTATTATTTAACAACTTATACTTTAAAAAAGTAAATAAGGTATACCATAAAATATAAATCACCTATATATATTAATTAATATTAAAGAAAAAAACATTTAAAAGATTCCATGGGAAGCTTACTAATATGTTTTAAATAACACTATAAGTTAGGGATGTTTTTTACAAGCGATAAATTACTAATTATATAATTAAATTATTAGGTTTATATATATAAATATAAATTAGTAAAAGTAATACCATTATAATAAAAGGAGTAATTTATAAATTTTAATAAAAGTATTCATTAAAATATAACTAGCATTAAGTACCTTACCCCATTAAAATATAGCTATATAATATTTAAAAATGATTAACAAGCATATTTCTTATATAACCTAAGTAAAGTATATAATAAGGCGTTCTAATAAAAAGATAAGTACTTTTTTAAATAAAAGAAGTAATTGTAAATATTAGTAATAAATTAAAAATAAAAATTGGTATTTATATATTATTATTAACTAATAAAGTGTTAATAATAATGTTAAATGCTTTAAGAACTTTAAAATTAATAATAAGGCACTTTTACTTAACCAGGTTATGTTAAACAAAAGGTATTATAAGCTTATCCGCTCCTTTAAAAATAAAGTTATTAATACTAACCTAAAAATTATTATTTACAAATAATAATTGGTAAGTTCCTCTTATATTATTAAATTAAGTAGCCCACACTTTTTTTAAATTATTATAACATATAACACATAAAGTAATCTTAAATTATTTAAAAGTTTTAATCTTTTTTTTAATAAGTATTATTATAATTAAAATACCTATTAATTATTTAAGTATAATTAAGATTAAAAGAATAGTTAATATAATTTATTAAAATATGGTTTAAATTTATCTTAAACTTAAAAGGTAACTAATTAAAAAAAAGAGTAATTTATTATTTTATTAAAAAGGTATTATGTGGAAAAGAAAAAGCAATAATATTTTAACATAAAAAAGGCTTTATTATATAGGTATAGGAATAGTTAAAATAATAAAAGGTTGTTATAATATTATAAAGGTTATTATAGGTTTATTAAAAAGCTATTTAAAAATTAAACCAATTTAATAATTTGTGAAATAAAAATATATAATAGCTATAAGCTATATAATAACTATTTCTTAGCTTATTTTTAAATGCCAAAATTATTAAAATATATAAAGAAAGCTATTTAATTAATACTTAGTTTTTTAAATATTTACTTAAACATTATTTACCAACATTGTAAACAAGGATTTATTAACTACTTTTAATATAAAATTTTTATTAAATCCACCATTTTTATTACTATTTATACGGTGTTATTTAATCGGTTAAAACGAGTTAACGGGAAAGGGAATATCCCAATCATTGTTATTAAAATCCGATTTAAATTTAAAAGATAATTTAAGATTTAAAAGTAAATTCTTAGTAAGCATTTAAACAATTATATAAAGCGCTTATATTTTTTTAAGCTTTAATTAATATTTAAAGATTTAATAAGGAGTATATAAAGGAATTTATATAAGGTTTAATAAAAGCTATTTTTTATAAAACTAAGCATTGTAATCGTTAGCATGTGCGATTAATAATATAACCTTTAAGATTAAGTTATTAAAATTAAGCTTTTAAAAAAATAAAAAGTAACTCACACTTTTTAATAATTATAACTGTTAATATATTTAAAGCAATACTTATTATTTAAATTAATTAAGTTTTTATAATGTTAATTAAACTTCTTAGTTAATATACTTTTTATATAAGCCGAATAAGGATTATAATAATAAATTTTATTCGGCTTAAGTTTAAGTGTACATTTATTAATAATTAACGTTGAAATTATAATATTTTAAGTTAAAATAAATGGTAAAATAGTTTAAGCTATTACCTTATCCTTATTTTTACCCTTACGACTAATTAAAAGACTTTTTAAAGATAATTAAGTAAAAGTAATTAATAGAATAAAAGTTATAAAGTATATAAGAGCAAAAGTAATAATAGGTATAAGGGAAAAAGTAAAAAAATTAATAAATTATTTTAAAAGCATATTTATTTAATTAAGTATAAGAGATAAAGTTATAAAGGGATTAACCCTTTTTTTAACCTTAATTATTAGCTTAGGAATAATTAAGCTAATAATAATAAGCTTAACACTATAATTAGAATTAAAATTGTTAAAGATCTTAATTATAATAAATTAAAAAGGATTATTAACTTAAATAAATATTTTAATAATAAAGATAATTAGCTAATTTTTAACCTAAATAATTAACTAATTTAAAATAATTAAATTAGCTTTAATAATAACAAAAGTAAGTGGCTAATTTTAAACAAATAAATTACCCTTAGCTTTAACTATAACTTTTATATACTTTTTACAAAATATTTAAGCCTTTTTTAAATTAGCTACTTTTTTAACATTACCACATTTTTTACCTATATTAAATTAAAAAGAGTTATTAAAAAAGTGATTAAAAGTAAAGCTATTTACAAATAACTTAAAAGATAAAATTAAAGAAAAGGTTTAAAAAAGCCTATATAAAGGTAAAGCTATTTATAAATAAATAAATAAGTTTAATATTAATTATTTTAAAAGCTTTAAAATAAAATAAAGCTATTTATATATGTTCGAAAAATTATTACCAAATTAGCTATAATGTTTTAAGCTTTTATATAAAACTTTTTAAGCTATTTAATTAACTTACTTATTAAAACTAAAAAACGTTATACCTATTTTACCTAATAAAAGAAGGGTTAGGGTATGTTTTTATTAGTTTATTTCTTTTATTTTTAACTTAGTACGTGTAATATATAACACGCTAAAAAAGTTTAAAATAAGCCGATTAGGCTTTAATTAGAAATGATAGGAGCTTAGTCTTAAGTTATATATAGCTAGGAGGTATATTATAATTTCGAAATATTAAATCACATATAAAGCATATAACTTAATAAGTAGCTTTATACATATTTAAAGTATATCGTTAATTAAAAGCTACGCTCCTTTTTTCTTAATAATTTATATCGTTTAATTAATTAAAAAATCCGATACTATAATAACTATGTAATATAATATAAATTTATTTATTTATAATATTAAATCTAAGTAATATAATATTAAAACTTTATTTTATTTTATAATAAAAGTTTAATTTTAAATTTATAAGAAAATCATTTATTTTTAAAATATTTTTAGTTTGAAAAATTTTTATTAAATGATAAATAATATGCTTAAAAATAGGTATGTCTTTATATAAAATCTTTTATATATATTTATTAATACTAATATTAAAAATAAAAAGTTTTTTTACTTTTTATAAATTTAAGTTAATATTATTATCTTTATTATTATTATTATCTTTAATATTATATCTTTTTAAATCATTAATATTTTAATTAATATAATTAAACTAAACTATTTAAACTTTAACATTATAGGTAATATTTTTTTTAATTTTTTTAATAAGTTAAAATTGTTATTAATAAAATTTAAATGTTTTGGAAGTTAAGGTTTAAGATTTTTTTAAATTTTTTAAGGTGTTTTTAAATTTAATAATAAAAATCTTTCCTAAGGATAAAATAATCTAAAATAAATTATTATATTTTTATTATAAGGTTTATCTTAATTTAATTTTAATAATAAATTATCTATTAATAAGGGAGTATAAACCATACTTCTTAGTAAAATAAGTTAATAATAGCGGCTTTTATATAAAAACCCTTTAAATTAAATATAAGATTTCTTTTATTTCTTAATATTAAATCTTAAAATAATCTTAATAACAAAAGTATAATTATAAAGATATAAATTTTTAAATATAAATCTTTAATAATAATATATTTTAAATATATTAGGCCTTATATTATCTTTATGAAAAGCTATTATAACATTATTAAATAATTTAATATTTTTATTTAAATTATTAAATATTAATTATTTTAAATATTACTATAAATAATAAATAATAAAGTAAATGGTAATAATATATAGTTAATATTATTTATCCTTTAATAAATAAAATATATTATAACTTAATATATAGTTATATACATTAATAATAAATAGTTTTTATTTAAAGAAAATATAATTTAATATTTTTACTATAAAACTTTATATAATTTTATTTTAATCTTTAATATTAATAAAAAAAATAACTTTAATATTAATTTAAAGTAAATAATAATTAATATTAAATATTAATATATAAGAAATTTAACTTTAATTATATAATTTATTATATAAAAAAATAAAGATAAAGTTTAAGCCTTTATGAAGATAAATATAAAATTATAATTATAATATAAAATTATTATTAAAATAGGATTTTAATATATATAATATATAAATCTTTACTTAATATATAAGATATTATTATTATTAATATAAATAAACTTTATTAAATTTTAAAGAAAACTAAAATAATAAATCTTTTTATAGGGATTTTTTTTAATTTTTTTAATATTAATATATTTATAATATATAGTTAAATATTTATAAGATTAAGTTATTATAATGATAAATTAAGCTTTAACTTTTTATTCCCATTTTAATTTATTAAGGTTTTATTATAATAATTTAAATAACTCTAATTATTATAAGATGTAATATTTTTTTTTAATATAATAAGATTAAAATCCTTTTTAAAATGTTTATTTATATAAGCTAAAAGTTATATAATTTCTTTAATATTTTTTTTAATAAAATGTTAATTAAAAAGTTTTTAATTTTAATATTACCATAATATTAAAAAAATTTATAAAGGTAAAAAGTATTATACTTATTAATTTTAATGTTATTAAAGTATTAATTAATAAGACTTAATATATTATCCCTAATTTTATTTTTAATAATTTTTTTAAAAAAGGATATAAGGTGGATATAAAATTATATTATAACTAAAATTAGGTTTTAATTAACTTCTTTTATTTAAATATAATGGTATTAAAATAACTAAGATTGAAGTTTTTATTAAATTTATTAATAATATTAATAATTATAAAACTTATAACTTATTTAAATATAAATTAAAAATAAAATATTATTTAAATTAATAATAAATTATATTAAAAATGTGTTATATTTAATAATAAGATTTTATATTTGATTTTATTATTTAACCTTTTTTTTATTTAATAAAGATTATTGCCTTTTATATATGGCAATTTTTTTAAGAAGATTTTTTATATAGTAATTATTAATTAGCTTATTATTTTTTAATTTATTATTAATTTATAATAATTTTTTTAAAATAATTAACCAATAAATATTATAAAGTTAATAAAAAAATAATTTTTTTATTTTAATTAAGTTAATTTTATCATTATTATCTTTAATAATTTAATTAAAAATTAAAAAAGGAAAAACCAAATATATAATTACTAATATATTATACTATTATAACTTAATTAATATTTAACTATAAAAATATATAAATATTTATTTAAAAAAATTATAAAAAAGAAAATATATTATTTTATATTAAAATTCTTTTCCTTATATTCCTTTAATTTATTATTTTATATATTATTAATATTTATAAAATCATCTTAACTATAAGACAAAAATATAATAAAAATTAAAATAAAGTAATAAAAATTTTTAATACTTAAAAACTAATTACTTAAGGTTATTTAAATATATAACTAATTATTTTTTTCCTTTTTAATTATAATAAATCTTTCTTTTCTAAATTTTAATTTAAAGTTAAATTTAATATAAAAAGATTAATAAATAAAGTTAACCTTTTATATATTATTAACTTAATTATTATATTAGGGGAAAAAGCCTAAAAATATTATTATATATACTTTAAACTTATAATTAAGCCTTATTCTAATATTATTATATAATTAAAAATTAATTTCAAATCTTTCTTTAAATATAATATATTCCATTTCCTTTATAATATTTAATTAATCTTATTTATTAAGATTAATTATTATTAATATTATCATTAATATTTATATTATTAATAATAATATAATCTTTCCTATTATAAAAAAAACTTTAAAAATTATTTAATTTATAAGATAATTTATCTTTTTATTATATATTATTAAAGATAAAATCTTTAATCTTTTTTAAAAGAATGTACATTATTTACTTTATTAATTCTTTTTTAATATTAAATATATATATAATATTTTCTAAAATTTAAGATAATAATATCTTATTTTTATTATCCTAAATTTATTAAAATTAATTATTTAATAAAATATAAAAATATAAATAATTATTTTCTTTTAACTATATTAACATCCTTCTTATAATAAACTTTTTTAACTTAAAATATAATATAAGATTTTATTCCTTTAGCTTTTAAAAATTATATTATATTATATATAAATTATTAAAAATATCTTCTATTTTATATAATAATATTTTAATTATGGAAAAAATATTATTAACAAAAATTATAATATACCTTTTTATCTTTTAATATATAAGATTTATAGGTTAATTTATCTTAAAATTTAAGGAAAATTTTATAATTAATTTAAAAATAAAATTAAGCGTTAAAAATCTTTCTTTTAAAAATTATAACCCTTTTAAAGTAAATGAATAAAAATAAATATATAAAACCTATATTATTAATAAATAATAATTTTATGGTAATAATAATTTTTAAATTATAATTAAATATTATTTATAAATTAAAATTATCTTTAATAATTAAGGAAAATAACTTATATAATTAAATTAATATAAAGTTATATTATAACAACCTAAAAATAATATTTTTAAACTTTTTAGAAAATAATAGGGAAAAATTTCCTATAATAATAATTATAAATTAACTGGTAAATATTAAATAAAATAAATATAATATTAATTTAAAGGTAATTTTATATTACTTTAAATATTATCTTAAAAATTAAAAATATAATATATTTTATAATAATTTGAAATTAGTTAAAGAAATTTATATTTAATAAAAAAAAATTACTTAACCTTAAAATTATAATTGAAAATATTTATAATATTAATAAATTACTATTTTATTATTATATTATTAACCTTATTTTAATTATAATTATTATTATTTTTATTATTTTCATTAGGAAATAATTATATATTAAAAGGTTAGTTTTTATTTTATATAAAATAATTTAAAATATTATTATTAATTATTAATATAAAATATAATAAAATATATTTATTAAAAGATATATTATATAAAAAGCTTAAAGCTTTAAAAATAAGGTAGTAATTTATTAAAAGACTTTTATAAAAATATTATTTTATTATTATATTTTAAAATATCTTTATTTTAATATTTTTTTAATTCTTAAATCTTATAACCTTTTATAACTTTATAATATTAACTATAGCTTTAACTATAATATATAAGATATATAATAATATAAATAATATAATTAATTATAAAATATAAAGCAAATATTATTAAAATTTTAAAATATTAATATTAATAAATTTTATTAATAATATATATTATTATTAAATATATATAAAATATTATTTTAATTTTTAATTTAAAATAAACTTAAAAATAAAAATATAATATATAATAAAAAAATTAATAAAAGAATACAAATAATATTAATAATATCATTTTTAAAAAGATTATATATATATTTTAAATATTTATTTAAAATATTAATCCTTTATTAAATTAAAAATTAAAACCTTTATAATAATATTTTAGTAAATTGAAAAGAATTAATTTAATAAAAGGTAAATTTATACTTATATAAATCTAAATAAAATTATAATTATTAATTAATATTAATTTAAAATAATATTATAATAAATAAATATTACCTTAAAAACTTTAATTAAGACTTTATAAATCTTTATTGTAATCTTTAAGGTATATTTTTTGTTGTAAAATCTTAAAATGATTTCCGTGATATTTTTTTAAATATATTTTATTATATAAATTTGACATTTTTAGCTTAATATAAAGTAATAATAAATAGTTATTAAAATTAAAAATTGGTATTAATATAAGTATTTTAATTTAATAATCTTAATAAATAATTACCATTATAATATAATTATATATTTCTTATATATTATTAATATTAATAGTAATAAATAATAATAATTTCCTTATATAAAATTAGATATAAATTTTAATATAATAATAATATTTTTTTTATTTTTATTTTTAATTTTTTTAAGTTCTTTTTAAGTTAAAGGTATGGGATATTTTAGATTAAGTTTTAATATTAACTTTACTTTATATATTAAAATAATTAAAATATTAAATTTTAATATATAATTTATTAAATTTGGCATTTATATAATTATACTTACAATTATAATTAAATTAATTAAGATTTATTTAAATATAAAATATTTTTAATATTTTAAATCATTATAATTTATCCTTACCTTTTATATTTTTAATAAAAATAACCTTCCTTTTAAAAAGGGTAATATCTTTTAAATATAAGGTAATTTAGGGCTAATTATATTTAAAACCTTATCTTATTTTAATTTAAACTAGTTAAATAATTATTATATTTTATTTATAAGCTTAATAGAAAGTATATAGAGGTAAATATTATATATTAATAATAAGATTTTATAATGTAACTATTAATAAGAATTTAATAAACAATATAATGTCACTTATTTTAATTTAATAAATATTTTTATTTAAAAGGAATAAATTAATATTATATTTAAAAATTAAATTTGTAAATTATTATAATCATTATATTTATAATTAAATATGTAATAATTATAACCTATTTTAAAATCTAGTTTTTTTATATAATTGGAATTTTTCCTTAATTAAAGTAATTAATCTTTTATATATAATTTTTTAACCTAAAAGTCATTTTTATTTTAGGTTTTTGTTTTATTTAATATTTTAGTTTTAATAAAGTATAAATAAACTTTAAATAAGGTTAAAAAGCTAACTTTTAAATAATATTTTTATTTTAAAAGGTTATTTATTAAATAAATTAAGGAAGAATATATAAAAAAATAAGGATATAAATTAAAGATATTATTACACAAATTCTTAATATATGTTATTATATTATATATTAACATTTATAAGTTAAATAGTGGATTAATAATAATTAATATAAGCTTACTTTATAAAATATTAATTTAATTAAACCTATAAAAACGATTAAACTTAATAACAAAAAAAAAGTTTAAATATTATTATTTATTATAACTAGAAAAGGTAAATATTATATATATATATTTTAATTTAATTTAACTTATAAATTAATAAATAACAAAAATATCTTAAATAATTAATAAAAATACCTACTTTTAACTAATATATCCTTATAAATTAGTTTAATAATATTAACATTTTTAAAAGTTTAATATTTTATATTTACATTTAATATTAATATACCATAATAAAGAAAAGGCTAATTTATTTAAGCCTATATTAATATTATAAAATAAAAATATAAAACCTTAAGGAATTTATTAACCCTAAATATTATAATTATACCTTAATTAAATATTTAATTAAGGTTAAAAGATAAACTAAGGGAAAGTTAATTAGATAATTTTAACAATAATAATAATGATAATAATAATATAGAAAAGATTAATATGTTATTTAAAAAGAGAAAAAAATAAGATAAAAATAATAATATATAATTAATTTTTCTTAATTTTAATAAATAAATTTATATTCCATTACCTTTTATACTATTATTTTTAATTAATTAATCAATCATAAATAATAATAAAATTACTAACTTAAGGAGTAATAAGCACAAAGGGTAATCTTAATACTATAAATTAAAAAATACTTAATAAAACCTTTCTTTTAAAAATAATAAAGATATAATTTAAAAAAAAGGATTAGAAATATTAACTAGGAAATACCAAAGTTAACAAATATTTACTAATTATAAAAATAAATAAAAAAAGAATTAATCTATTTACTATCTTTAATTATTTATTTATTTTAAATAATATTTAAAAACTTTCACTATATTTTTTAATTAGAATTTTTAAAACTAATATTATATATAAAAAGAATTTAATCCCTTATTAAATATAATAAACCTATTTTTATTAAATTTATTAATAATTTTACCATAATTTATTATATATTTAAACATCATTTTTAAAAACTTAAGATTATATATACTATTTATACTATTAAATAAGATACTTATAAATAAAAATAAATTAAAAATTAGATTAGTTAAACTATTAAACTTAACAACATTTTTAACACCATTATTTAACTTTTTTAAATAAAGAATAAACCTACTTAAAAAAATATTTATTAATATTATTATATAAACTTAAACAATTAAACATATAATTAAATAATTTATTAAAAATATTAAAACATATAAATATAAAATTAAAATCATCCCTTATTACATTATTACTAATAATATTTATATTATCTTTAATATTTAAATTAATATACTTAATATTAATAATAATTAAACCTTTTATATTAAATTAAAATTTCTAAAATAAAATTAACTTATTATTATAAAAAATAACTTAATAAAATTTCCTAATATTTCATTAAAAATATGGAAAAAGAAATTTTAACTTTTATCTTTTATAAAAGGATAAGATATATTTATAAAAATAAACCATATAAACTAAGTAAAAAAATATTTGTTTAATATTTTATAAAGAAGGAGGAGTTTTTAATTCTAATATTTTGTTAAAACTTTTAAATTTTTAATAATCATTTTCTTTAAAATATAAAGTATATAAATAATAAATTTATATTTATTATTATTTTTAAGATTTAGTTTAAAAAAAAATGTAATATAATTAAAATTAAAAATGTAATAAATATTAAAATGAAGTAAAATAATATTAAGATAATTATTAATTATATTAATATTATTTTTAATAAATAGTATAAATTTATATATCTTATTTATTTTAAATTATTTATTATAAGTTTTATTAATAACATAACCTTATTTAATTAAATTAAAAAATGTTATAACCTTATAAACTTTATTATATTTAATAAATGTAATAAGATTATTAAAGAAAGTTATAATAAAATATTTTAATAAAAGATAATATATTAAATTTACTTTATTAGAAAAATTATATAATTTATTAATATTTAAGAATTTTAATAATTGTTATGGTTTTAAAATAAAAGTAAAAAATTCTTAATATGCGAAATTAGGAATAATAAAATATTAATAATATTTAAGGTATAAATAAATATAAAAATAATAAATATTTTTATATAATATATTATTAATAGGAATAGTAATTAATTTTAAAAGATTTTTACTTAATAAAAAAAATGGAAAAGTATAGGTATAAAAATTTAACAACTTATTATTTATAAAAAACCTTAAAACTATATAAATAAAGTAAATAATAAAGAATTAAATTTATTAAGGAAATATATCTTTTAACTTAATAAGATGTAAAGGTTATAAGATTAAATTGGTTAATATAACTTAATAAGTAAAAGAGATTAAATTTTTAATGAATTATCTTTTATTTTTAATTTAAATATTATAAATTAATATGTAATATTTATAATAGGTAATATTATAATATATATTTTTATTATTAATAGTTTAAAGTATTAATAATAAATTTAAATTAATATAGGTAAGATAATAAATATTAATATAATAAAAGATAATCTTATAATCCTTTTTATTTGTTAAAAACTTTAAAAGAGTTAATAAAGATTTTATAATAATTAGATTTGTTAAAATTATATTTAATAATAATATATTTAATAAAGTAATATTATATATTATAATAAATAAAATAATAAAGCTAAAGTTATTAAAATGTTATTTATTATAAAAATAATTAAAGAGGAATTTTAATAAAACATTATTTATAAGTTAAATTAAATATAAAAAAGAAATATTACGTTAATTATATAAGTGTAATAAATATTAACAAATAAATAAACAAATAGTTGTAAAACTTAAGCTTTTATGCCATTAAAAGTGGCCTTTTAATTTACATTATTAGCTGCCATTATAATACACATACATGTATTTAATACATGTGTGTAAAATAAGGTTAGTATGTATTAAAGTAAAAGTTATTTTTTTTTTATATAATTTATTATTTAAATATTATTTATTTTATTTATTATATTAAATAATAAAAATAAAAAAATTAATAATTTTAAATATATAAATAAAAATTTTTAAATTAATTAATTATAAGTAATATTAAATAAGTTATATAATATTTAAATTTACGTTAAGTTATAAATAAAATTAAAAAGTAAAGCTTTAACTTTATAATTAAATAACTTTATTAATTTTAATTATAACGTTATATAATTTAAATAAAAAAATAAATAACTTAAATATATATTATTTAACTTAAATTATATTTTAATATAATAATTATAATTAAAGTTATTTAAAGTTAAAGTTAAAAAGTTTTAAAAAAAAGTTACGTAATATTTATTTAACATTTTAATAAGTTTAAAATTATTAAAAAAAGTGTTATATAAAAGTTTTAAAAGTTTTAAAAGCTTTAAAAAGTGTTATATAAGCTTTTTTAAAACCTTTTTATTTTAACCTTAAATATTTTTAATTATAAATATCGTACTACGATATAACTTAAATTAAAATATACGTAATTAAAATATTTACATTTTTATTTAAATTATATAACGTTATAACTAATATTAATAAAGTTATTTAAATGCGAAATTAATTAACGTTTTAATAATAAGTTATTTTAAAAAGTAATAAATATATAACGTAATAAACTTTTTAATATTATATAACTTATTTAATATTACTTTTAATTATTTATAATATATATAAAATAATATTATTGTTAGGATCGCGATCACGTGACCCGTCACTTAACGCTAAGGTTTAAAAGCTTTATAGCTTTATATTTAAAACCATTTTACACTTTAATAAACACACATTATAAAGCAATTAATTATAATAACATTTACTAAAAAAGCTATATAACACTTAACCTTTATTAAGTAATTAATAAACCTTATTTATTTAACAATTATAAATATATTTTTATTAATTTTATTATTATTAAATTATTTTATATTTAAATTATTTAATTTTATATATATTATAATATATATAATAATTAATTATATATATTATAAAATATTAAAAATATAAATAAATTAATAAATAATTAAATAAATTAAATTAAATTATTAAAAATAAATATAAATTTTTATTAATATTTATTTATTTATTATAAAAATTATTTATAATAAATATTTTTTTATTTTATTTTATTTTAATTATTTTTAAATTTTTAATAATTATAATTATATAATAATTATAACTTTAATATAATAGTTTTATAATTATAAATATATATTTATTAATAAATATTATATATAAATAAATAACTAATTATTTTAATATTTAATTTTTTAATTTAATTAATAAATTATATTTTTTAAATTATAATTATTAATTTATATTTAATATATTTATAAAATATTTATAACTTAATAATTAAATTAAAATTTAAATTAATTTTATTTAATTTAAAATTATTTAATTAAAAATATATATATATTTTTTAATATATTTATTTTAAATAATTTTAAAATAAAATATATTAAATATAAAACTTTTTATTTTTTTTATATTTATTAAGTTTAATTTAAATATATTATAATTATTAAAAAAGATTTTAATTATAAACATTAATTTAAATTTAATAAAATATTTTATTTATATTATTTTATAATTTAATAATTATATATTAAATAATTTTTAAAAAAATATTTTTAAATAAAATAAATATTATATAAAGTTTTTTCTTTTTTTATTAATTAATTAAAAACGATTTAAATACGTTATAAATATTAAAATTATAATAAAATTAAATATTAAATATTATAAATAATATTATTAAAAGTTATTATATAATATTAAATTATATTTAAATTAATTATTAACTTTTTTATTTTTTTAATATAATTAATATTTAATATTTATTTAATTAAATAAATATATATTTAATAAAAAAATTAATAAAAAAATTAATAAAAAAATTAATAAAAAAATTAATAAAAAAATTAATAATTAAAAAATATTAATTTAAATTAAAATATTTTAAATTATATATTTAAAAATCTTTATAAAAATTATAATCTTTTTTAATTAGCTTAAAAATTTTATAACGAAATAGGTATAAAGATTTTAAACTTATGGTTTAAGCTTTACTAAGATAAATAACCGGTTGGTTTAAGGAATTTTACCCGTACGTTTAGGGTTACTGTGGAGAAATGTGCCTATTGATTGCCGAAGCATTTCCTAGCCGCCTTATTAGGTACTTAAGGCAGGCAGATGCTTACCTTAGTTTCAGTCCCAGCCACTGGCGCACTATTCTGCCCAATGGGCGAACTATTGGGTTGACGTCATAACTTTGCTGGCTGAGAAATGCCAAGGTCAACTTACTATTACGGCTTGCAAGTTGCCATAGCATATAGCTATGCTTAGATGGCCGACCAGTATGGCCTGGGTTACCGATGTGTAAAGCATCACGACACTATAAATACTAGACGCCTGGACTACCATACTGATTTCTCGTGTGAGGTGATTTTTCTCGGGGCAAAGGCGTTTTGTGAATATTGACATTCAGCCTGCTTAGGTGTGTAGTACAGCATAGTGGCTTGGCCGACCTACATATTGGCCTCCGCTCACCTAAACTCAGAGCCTGCTTTCCTCCCCAATGCCCAGCTGATCTATTTATTTGTGA
This sequence comes from Hypoxylon sp. CO27-5, assembly GCA_002120305.1. Lineage (NCBI taxonomy): Eukaryota > Fungi > Ascomycota > Sordariomycetes > Xylariales > Hypoxylaceae > Hypoxylon > Hypoxylon sp. CO27-5. Next base: position 18,856 of record KZ112652.1, on the reverse strand, counting down.
TATATTACCTCCAAGAATTTTAAAGCTGCTCTATCTGAATTTTTTACCCCTGAGAGCCTATTTACAATACAAAATATTCCACCACCCCCCTACTAGGAGACCCAAAGTAGACCAAATCCATTTGTGGCCATGGCCGAACCCGTAGGTCTCTTAGGCACAGTCGTTGGCGTCGTGTCTCTTGGTCTCCAGGTTTATGGAGGTCTAAAGAAGTATCTTGATGACTATCAATCCCGCGACAAGCATGTTAGCAAGGCTCTATTCCATCTCAAACACCTTCAACAGTCCCTTGAGGGCATCAAATCAATCATTCCTTCAATCGAGAATGGATATCGAAAGCCAGCCGACACCGTGATGTCGTCCTTACAGGCGGCCCAGAATGAATTGCAAATTCTCCATGATAAGCTCAAGGAAAATGAGCCGGCAAACCCAGTCGATCTGAAGGGAAAGATGAAAGAGACCAAGAAGAAGCTTGCATTCCCATTTCGTATATCTGATCTGAACAAATTAGAGTTGACTCTTGAGAACATTGTCAAAACTCTGTCTATCGCAATGCAAGGCCTAGGACTGTAAGTACAACTACCACGAAGGAAGGAATAATATGTTCCCCCGTCGGCGATAAGTCCCAGTACTTAGTAAGTACATGTAGTATATGCTAATCCGCTAAGAAACATATCCTATGTGATCGATGCGAAAGTAGCCAACATCTACGATGCGGTCTCAAGGATAAGCCCCGAACTCAGTGCACTCGACACAAACATACACGCCATTCTGGCAGAACAAGCAGCGACCGCGGTACGGGAAGTAGATTCGCAGTTGGCGCTCAATACAAGCCTCCAAAGCGTCGAGCACTCGATTTCTGAAGCAAAAGAACAAGTCTGTACTAGCATGCAATTATCATATTCCAAGATCCAGAAGAGGTTAGAAGAGATTGAGCTAGTCATAAAGGACCGGGGCGTCCCACCCAACAATAATATCTTGGAGAGAGCGTTCACCGGAATGATGGTCGCTAAGCCAGCATTGTTGAGAGAAGCCAGTGAAGACGCCAACTTGAATTTAACGACTCCTTTCAGCTCTGCCGCAGCCAATCTGCAGGACATTGTTCATCAAGATACCGATACGGCATCAAATTGGAAGCCGCAGGCCCTTTCCTCATGTAATTGCGGGCGGCGTCGTCGTCGTATTACTCGCAAGTCATCTCGTCGCTCCTGGCTCTACACTTTCGAAGAGGAAATCATGGAGTCAAAGCACAATCCGGGATGCTCTTTCTTTCTACCTGGAACTTCAGAACACCAACGAACTTTTGGTATCTTGTTCACCGGTTTACATCGATACCTGTCTACTGCAGTTTCTCTAAGCTTATGTATGAGGAGCGGTGCAGGCGGGAGCAGTATAAGTCCCACAATTCGATACTTTGCAATGGTGGATCTCGACAAATCACCGGCTTTTCGCATCGTCGAGGTGTTGGCCCATGTGCTTTTTATCAAGAGGGAGACGACAACTTGGAATAAGGCACTTCAAGAAATGGGTCGATCTACTGATTTAGTAGATACAGATATAGGAGATATCTCTTCTTTGCAAATCTCGAATTATCGAGACATTCTTCATATCGGAATACCAAAACTGCGACAAATATTTAGAAGCGGAGTTGCCTCGCCAACTGATGTGACCATAGATGGAGGTACATTAATACATGTAGCGGTCGGTGATATAGATTGGTGGATTCCACGCTTTAACCGTCGAGTAGGGACCATGTTTTGTCCGGGTTATTTAGCGAGCGAGCGAGGGATGGCTGGATTATATGATTTATATGACCTTCTTAAGGCATTGTCAGAACTAGGCGTTCCATGCAACACACCCGCCGGACCGGCTGCCACGTGAGATACACCTTTACGCTAAGTAATTATGAGACATTTTACTAATAACTTCCCAGCTCTGTTGTCGACATATGCCTAGGGGGAAATATACGTACATCGAATATCCAAACTCAACAAAAAAAATTTCTCGCCGAAGACATAACAACGCACTTGCTACTCCGCAAAACATCAAGCGATATGATTGCACAGAAATTCGACATTGTCCAATTCAGGGACTCTGTAGCCGAGTCAGAGCCATTGTTAGAAGGTTAATATTATCTGCCAGCTTAGCAGGTCTCCGCCTTTCATGCCAACTTTGCTAATGATACTCAACAGCTCTTGGTCTCGATAGTCCAATTTATATAGCGGTTCTACGCCGTAATGAAAGCGATTTGCGCCGCATAATCCAAGATTCACCGACAGATCCATCAATACAAAACCCCAGTTGGCCAACACTTGCCCATGTCGCAATTGGTTGGCCAGTGGGACTAGAAATACTCCTCAAAGCGATACCCACGCTAGATATTAACAGCAAATATTGTGGGGAATCCTTGTTCTCTCTTGCAATGAGGTATAGTAGGTCAACCTGCAAAGGACGGTCTGTCGACAAGTGCAATGACTGTGCTTGCGCTAAGTCTGTTACGATTATCCTGGAAGCTGGTTGCTATCTTTCGTTTGATGAAGTGCGACAAGCCTTAAGGAGGCCCTCAATTGGCTCGGCAAGAGCGGTTTCCATTGTGCTTGAACACATCAAAATGTGGCGCGACAAGTTAAAGTCATTATTATTCGATCATATTCCGGAGATCAAGTTTTCCGGGCAATATGACTCAGCAGTGCTGGATGTGAAGACAGGTGAAGCGATCGCCACACTCGAGCGAAAAGGCATTTTCCCTTTTCAATGGTATAGTCTCGAGCCTGATGACTATCGACTTGGCTGTCCAAGTTACTTTACTGAATCCCTCTCAATATACCACCTCATTGAGAATGCCGCTGTGGCCGAGGAAGCATTTGAATTAGGGTTTAGAGATTTGGACGTGGCTTACGACTGTCAGACTCCACTTATGAAAAATGTAAAAGAGTCACATCTTATAAACATGGCCTACGTCTACTGGCTTATTGCACATGGAGCTACCTCGTATACCAACCAGATGTCATATAAGTCCTTTTTCGGCTCTGAAGAGACAGCGGAAAACGAACTCCTGCCAAAGCGCACAGCTTCACATGTGATATTGTACAATTTTGGCATTGATGTGTTGTGTGGTATCTTACTACAAGGTGGCGATCCGGGATCGAGCTTGAATTACGAATACCCTAGACTCTTTCAGACATTCTTGATTGGAGATGGATGTAAATGTGGTTGTTCAAGATCCCCTGATGGCTGTTACCCCATTACAGTGTTTTTGAACTCTTTCCTCTGGTGGTTTCGTTTGAGTAATGAAGGCGACCGCAAATACTCATATGACCAGGCAGTTCTCTGGGTTTGCGACAATTTCCTCAGCCCCATCGCCAAAAAAGTCGAATCTAATGTTCTTACCGAGGCTATCATACGAGCATTCACATTTGATTACCTCACGTTGGAATACACCAATTCGATCAGAGACACCAAACTTCGTGGTCTTAGACACACTTGCTGTGCCACCCTGCGTATACGTCCCGGGCCGAGCGATTTAGAGAGCTATGGAGAAGATCATGAGGAAATACGAAATGAAGACCACGCTCTGCTCTGCAAGTTGGACGAATTGGTTCTCGAGTTCATGGGTCGATTTTCCCGTGAAGCCTGTTCCCTTTCCGAATTCATCGGCAGTCACTGGTTCCCGGGTATGGAAGAAGTCGTGCACGAGCTTGAGAACAACAACCTAGTCCAGCTCATTGAAACCGATTAGCCTCCAGCGTACTTCATGTTGGACATCTGGCAAAACGTCCATTTCCGATTCACGAGCTGATGGGTGATAATGTTGACCCGTCAGGGGATCTGACGGGTAACCACTTTTTACTGCTCCCTGGATCGAAATGCGCAGAACCAATGGTAACCGATAAGGCAACTTCTAGATGTCATCATCTGAAACCAATGAGATAGAAGGATGGTTTGGCAGTTGATACTCGCCAGAGGATAGAATTTGTTGGATCAATTTGGACTGTATTTCTGTTGTTATCATGAATGTTGCCATTCCCGGCATGATAAACCTGGCTTATAGGTATAATTGGTTAACGAGAATTTACGGAAAAAAAAACCTTAAAATGTACCCCGGATTAGGTAATAATAATCTGCCAACGCGTTAATAAACATAATTTCTTAAAATTTATAATATTTAAGTTTACTTATATTATATTTTATAATAAAGTTATTATAAAAATATATAAATAACTTTAATATTATTAAATATATATAAATAAAGTTTATATTTTTTAAAAAAGTTAATTAAAGTAATTTTAATAATATAAATTTTATTTTAATATATTATTTTTTAAGTATAAAAATTAAATAAAAAGTTAAATAATAATTAAAGTTTTATAATTAATTATAAATAATATATAATATTAATTATTAAGTAATTATTTATTAAATAATAATTATTTTTTTATAAATTAAACTTTTAAAAGTAATATTTATAATAATAATAATATATTTAAATAATTATATAAAGTTATAAATAAATTTAATATTTTATTTTTTTATTTAACTTATAAAAATAAAAAGCTAAGTTAAAATATTATTAAATATTTTAAATAAAATATTAAAGTAATATTATTAATTTTTAATAAATTATATTTTATTATTAATAATTAAATAAAGTTTATTTAATTTTATAATTATTAAAAATAATTTAATTATTTTTTTATATTTATTAATATTTATAAAAGTTAAAATAATAATTATATTTTAATAAATATTATTATAATTAATATTTAATATATTAATTTTATAAAAATATTTATTTTTATTATTATTATAATAATATTTAATATAAGTATTATTTAAATAATTTAATATAATAATATAATATTAAAATATGTTTTTATTTATTTTATAACTTTTATAAGTATATTTTAAAGGTAAAATAATATTAATTATTATTATATATATAATTATAATATATTAAAAAGATTTTTATAATTAAAAAAAGTTAATAAAAAGTTACCTTTATAATTAAAAATAAATAAAAATATAAGTTTAATTTTTTAATAATAATATATTTAATATTAATATTATTTTTTTAATAAAAAAGTTTATTTAATTTTAAGTTATAATTTTTATTAATATTTCTTTTTAAATATATATATATATATATATATATAATAAAAATATTTATATATTTAAATTATTAATTATTAAAGTAATAATATTATTAATATATATTTTTTAACTTTAATTAAAACCTAACTTATATATTTAATAAGGTTTATATTATTTATTATTATATTTAAGTTATTTTTAATTTTTTTATAAAAAGAAATATTAATAAATAATTAAAATTTAATTAAAAAATAATCCTTTTTAATTAAATTTTAGTTAAGGATTTTTATTTAATTTTAATTAAGGCTTAAGTTATTATTTATAGGTTTAAAAATTATTAAGTTAATATTAAAAGGATTAAAAGTTTTATTATTATATTTAATAAAGTTAATTTTTCGCTTTTAAAATATAACATTAAAAATAACTTTTTAGTTAATATTAAATTTAATTTGGTTTAACCTTTTTAAATAAATTATATAAAGCTTTAATATAATAAGTTTTTTAAAAATTAAACCTATAGTAAATATTAGTTAATAAATAAAAATAAACAATAAATATTAATAAATAAATAAATATTATATAAAAGTAAAGTTTAAAAATATATATATATATATTTTAAAAGTAAATATTAATATATACCTTAATATTTAGTTAATTTTATAAATATAAATATAATTATTATCGATTCTTTAAGTATTATATAAGTATTTATTTAATATAATATATATATTACTTTTAAAAATAGCTAAGATTAATAAAATAATAAATTATATATAAATATATATTAAAATATAATTAATTATTAAATATTAATATAAAATTAAAAGATATTTTATTAAATATAAAATATTATATTTCGTAATTATAATTTAAATAAAAAGCTTATAAATTAAATAACTTTATTATTATTAATAAATAAATATAATATATAAATATTAAGTAAAATAAATAAATAAATATAAAAATATAAATTTAATATATTTATATAAGGTATATATTAATTAATAATAGTAAAAGTTAGGGAAAAAAAAGTGATAATAGGAAATATACTTTACTTAATTTATAATATTAAACCTATATATATATTTTAATTATTACTTAAATAAATATTTAATATTTTATTATTATTTAAATTATTAATAATTAATATTTTAATATTTATATTATTCTTTTCTTTTTTATATATTTAACCTTTTTTTCTTTTTAACTTAAATTTTTTAAAGGCTTATTAAGCCTTTTATAATATTATATTTTTATTTACCTATTATATATTATTTATTTTTAACTATTTTTAAAAATAAGTTACCTTTAAAATTAAACTATTTTTAAAAATAAATTACCTTTAAATTTAAGTTATTTTTAAAATTAAGTTACCTTTAAAATTAAGCTATTTTTAAAGTTAAGCTATTCTTAAAGTTAAGTTATTTTTAAAAATAAATCACTTTTAAATTTAAGCTATTTTTAAAAATAAGTTATGCTTAAAAATAAGCTATTTTTAAAGTTAAGTTATTTTTAAAGTTAAGTTATTTTTAAAAATAAGCTATTTTTAAAGTTAAACCATTTTTAAAAATAAGTTATACTTAAAAATAAGCTATTTTTAAAGTTAAACCACCTTTAAAGTTAAGTTATTCTTAAAAACAAGCTATCCTTAAAATTAAGCTATTTTTAAAAATAAGTTACCTTTAAATTTAAGCCATTTTTAAAGACAAATTACGCTTAAAAATAAGTTATTTTTAAAGTTAAACTATTTTTAAAATTAAATCATTTTTAAAAATAAGCCATCCTTAAAGTTAAGCTATCCTTAAAAATAAGTTATCTTTAAATTTAAATTACCCTTATATTATTAATAAAAGTAATTTTATATTTTCCTTAAAGTATATACTTTATATTTATATCTTTTATTTAATAAAATATTTATAAAAAATATATAAAATATAAATATAAAAATATAAATAATTAATATATTAAATAAGGATTTATAATTTTTTATTATAATTATTATTTTTATTAATATTAAAGCATATTACTTTTTAAAAGTTAAAAATAAAATAATGCTTTTTTTATTTTTTTTAAAAATTATTTACCTTTTTCTTTTATATTATTTTTTATAATAATATATTATTTATATAATTAATTATATTTTTAAGTAACCTTTATAAGTAATAGTAAAAATCTTTTTTATCCCTAATTATATTTTTTAATAAAAAGTTAAACTTATTAATAATTATTTTTTTAATTAAAATATAAAAAAGTTAATATAATTTTAATTAATAATCCTTTAAAATTATTTAAGTATATTTTCTTTTATTAGTTATAAACTTATCTTTTTATTTTTTATAAGAAAATATTAAGGAATTTATAAGCTAAAAAAAGTATAAAGTTATAATGAAAATATATTTTAATTATATTTTTAAATAATATTAATTTATTTATTTATATCCTAATAAATAAGGATTTTTTAAAGTTTAAAGTAATAAATAAGGCTTTATTAAACCTTATATATAAACTTAAAGTTAATTTTATTTAATATTAATATATCTTTTTTAATATATATTTAATAACGTTTTAAAAATATTAAGCTAAGAATTAAAAATTATATTATTAAATAAGTAAATATTTTTAAAATTATAATTATATTAATATTAAATATTAAGGTAATAATAATAAAATAGTAATTTATCCTAAACATTTTAATTAATAATATTAATATTTATATGGAATTTTTATATTTTATATTAAAATAAATATAATAATATTATTAAATATTTATTTTAATTAATTATTTATTATAATTACTTAATAAACTTATAAAATATAAGAAAAAAAAGCTTACTTATATATTTATATTTAACCTTAAAACTTATTTATAAATATTAAACTTTTTAATAATATTTAATCCTAAGTATTAAAATAAAAAAAGGGAAAAAGGATAATTAATATTTATATCCTTACTTAATTTATTAATTATAAAAAATTCCTTATATATTAAATCTTTTAACAATATTTAAAAATATTAGCTATTAAAATAAGAGAAAGTAACTAATACTTATATTTTTATTTAAACTATTAATTATAAGATTTTTTACTTTTACTAATATATTATATAATATTAATTAGTAAGATTAAATATAATATTTAAATTATATTTAATAAACTTAAAAATAAGGATAAATAATACCTTAAAAGCTTTTAAATTAATGTTTATATTTATATAATTACTTATATTATTAATAATAAATATAAATAAATTTAATAAAGATTTTCCTTAACTTTTTAAATTTAAACTAATAAAAATATAAGAGTAAATAAATATATAAGATAATAATCTTTATTTATACTTCCTATTATAAAAATTAACTAAATTATAATAATAAATATATTTTAACATATATTCGATATTACTATTTTTAAATTTATTATTATTAATAATATTATATAAGCTTATATATTTTTTTAATTAATTACAAGGTTTATTTATAAACTTTTAATATCTTAAACTAATATTATATTTAATATTCCGTTAATAATTATTTATATCCTTACTTATAGCTTTATTTATATCCTTATATATGTTTTTATAAGGGTTATTATAAGATAATAAAGTATTATTTAATTTAAAACATTTAATATTTTTTTAAACTTAACCATATTATAATTTATTTATAATAATCTTATTTCCTTAATTAATATTTCCTTTTTCCTATCTTTTATATTATTATTTATGTTAATAATAATATAAATAAAGAATATATTATTATTAAAATTAAAAATAAATATATATATAATAATAAAAAAAATTAAGTAAAATAACTAAAGATAAGTTTATAAAAAATCTTATAAAACATATTAAATTTATAATTTTAATAATATTATATTAATTTGAAAATATAAATCTTATCCTTTATTAGTAATATTAAAATAAAAATAAATAAATAATAATAATTAGTTTTTAATATAAGTTTAAAAAATAAAATAAATATCCCTATATTATAAAGTTTATAAATATTTTTTTATAAAAGGATATAATTATAATACCTTATAAAAAGGTTTAATTTTAAATATTTTATAAAATAACATATTTACTTATTAGCTTAATATGTAATTATGTTAAAAATTATTTTAGTTAAATTATAATAGTTAATCTTTTTAATAAAAATATATTTATATAATAATTAATAATATATAAAATTTTAATTTGAAAATTTTATTTATAACTTAAATATTTCTTAAGGAAATACCTAATTTTTAAAATTTATAATAATAAAATATTTATAGTTTATATTATTTATTATAGCAATTATTATTAAATAAAGATAAAAATAAAGATATATATACTTATATTTATAGGAAAAAACTAATATATAAAAATATAGCTTTCGTAAAAAAATATTACCTATTTAAAGGATATTATTTAAAAATATTTTAAAAGATTTAGCAAATATAAAATCTTTATTTTTAAATAAATAAGGACTATTATACTTTTTATCCTTTTTATTATTTAATTAATAATTTCTATTAAGAAAGTAAAATAAGTAACCTTTATTATTATATTAATAATTTTTGGCAATAATATAAAGAATATAATATACTAATAAATATTAAATATTATTATTAAATTTTACAACTATAAAAATAGCTAAGGTAAAATTATTAAATAAGATTAAATAATATATATTAAGTTATAAAATATTAATTTATAAGAATTTTATAATAAGTAATTTCTTTTTATATATACTTATTAAAACTTAAAATAAAATTAAATAAATAACCTAACTTAAATAAATAATTTTAATTAAATTTAAAGGATTATTTAAAGGTTAAATTAAATTATTAAATAAAGATTTTATAAATTAATTACTAAAAGCTATAATATATTAACTTTTTATATATATTAAATTAATAAGTAACTAAATATAAAAAGATTAATAAATAAAAGAAAAGAAATATCTTAAAAGGTATATATAATATATTAAAAAAGGAGGAATTAGGATAAAAAAGATAATATTTCCTTTTATAATAATATTAATAGTAAATAATAAGTAATAAAATAATAAGGAAATAAAAAAGCTAAAAAAAATAATAGAATTAAAATTTAAAAGAAAATAATAAAACTATTAATAAAAAAAGATAAAAAATAACCAATAAAAACTATTATAATTATATTAATAAATAGTTTAATAATCTAAAGATTTAAAAAATAAAACTATACCTTAATTAAATCATCTTTAATAATTAATTTATTTCTTTTTATTATTAAATATAATATTTATATTAATATTATTTAAGATTAATTATATTATATATTTTAAAAGATTAAATATTTAATTAAAACTAATAATAATATTATTTTTATATTAACATTAAGTATATAATATAAAATAAAATAATATTATTAAGAATAATTTACTATAAGGATTAAAACAATATATTTTCTATAATTTATTAAAATATTAAATATTATTAATATATAAATTATTTATAATATTTTATATTATATTAACTTATATAATATTAATATTTTATTTTTTATAAGGTTATATTTATATATGTAATTAAGTTTGGAATGATTATATAAATAATTAATGTATTTGGTTATGTAATTAATTTAATAAATTATATTATAGTTAAAAAAGGTATTTATATATAAACCTTGTTTAAATATATTAACCTTATTTTTAATTTTTAATATAATACCTTTTTTAAATATAAAATAATAAAAAATTAATTATATTTATTATATATAAAGTCTTAACTTTTTAATAATTATTTTTTTATATTAATTAATTAAGGTTTAATTATATTAAATAATTAAGGCTTTTATTTTATTTTATATTAATTACATTAGAAAAAGCAAAAGTTACTAGCTTATAATATATATATATAAGTATTAAAGTTTTAGTTTTATACTTATACATTATATTTAATATATAAAACCCTTTTATTTTTATTATTCCATTATAAATTATTATATATTAAATTTAATATATAATATATTTAAATATATTAATTATATAATCAAATTAATTAATTATATAAGCTATATAAATATAAGATTTAATATATATATATATATACATATATATAAGTTAAGTTATTTTATTTTTTTATATTTTACTTAAACAATTTAAAAAGTTTATAAATATTATATTTATAAATTATTTACTATAATCTTTAATAACTTTATTATATTTTTAACTTAACTAATTATATAAGCTTTTAAATAAGAATAATTTAAATTTATTTTTATTATTTTAACCGAAGGTTTTTTATGTTAAAACTCGATTTGAAAATTATTATAGGAAATGATAAGGTAATTAATAAGGTAATTAATAAGTAATTAATAAGAAATTAATAAGTAATTAATAAGCCTATTTTATTTAACAATTGGTTAAATCTTTTTATTTATAACTATGTTAATTATTAATTAAGTGTATTTATATAATAGCTTATTTTTTAAACCTTTATAAAAACATTTTTTAAATTTACTTAAGTATTTAATATAATTAATATTAATTTATCCTTTTTTTATATAAATTAATTTTATTATATTTAAAGCTAAATTATTTATTATAAATAACTTTTACAAACATTATAAACGTTAAAACGTGTTATTAAACCTATTAATAATGTTATAAGAAGTAAAATATTAACCAGTTTATCTTTTATAACGGTAATAATAACTAAGTGATTAATTGTTTTTTATGTTATATTATAATTATGTAATAGGTATATTTTTTTTTAATTTACTTTTAAAGTTAAAGTTTAAATATTATTTCTTTAGGAAAATTTAATATTAGCATTTTATATTATTATATAAACTATTACAAACACTAATAATAACGTTAATAATATGTTTTATTTTACCGTATTTAAAGTATTTTTTATATTTTTTTAACTACGTCGTAATTTTATATATATAATTTTTTTAAAAATATATTATTAAGGTAATTATATTATAATAAATATAATATAATTAGCCGTAGCTTATTAAAAGTTAATTGTTATTTAATGTTAATATTAAGTTAAGTATTATAATAGCGAAGATTTGTTTTAAATCTTTAATTTAAAAAAATTAATTTAATAATAACTTTTAAATGATAATAAAAGGGATAATAACATTTAACCTTTTATTAAAATATTATTTAAGATTTAAGGTTAGCCTTAAGTTTATTCCCTTTTAAATAATTAAAAACGTGGCTTTAACCATTATATTAAATAACCTTTTATTTATTTACTATTATATTAAAATTAATGCTTTTTTAAACGATGTGAATAACCTTTTATTTATTTATTATTATATTAAGATTAATACTTTTTTAAACGTCGTAAATGGCCTTGCTTAAATTTAATTTTGTTTTAATTTATTAATTATTATCTTATTAAAAAGCCTTATAATTGGTTCTATAATTATCTTTAAAGGTGTTTTTTTAAAAAAAAATTTAAGTATTTTTATAAGTGTTTTATATTAATTAAAAACCTTGTTAAGTGATTTTAAGGTAGTTAATCTTAAGGTGGTTAAGTTAATTAATTTAAAATTAATATAAGTTTAACCTTATTTAATTAGTTACTTATTTTATTTATAGGAAATAATTAGGAATGTTTTTTATTAAAAGTTAATATAATTTTAAAAAGGAAATTTAATATTACATTAAAGGTAAATAAAATAAAATAATATTTATACTATTAAAAGATATAGTTTAATATAAAATTAAAGGATAATAATGTTTATATAAAATATTATAGTAAAGATAATAAAAAGTGTTAAAAGGAGTTTTTTTTTAATAATGTTTATAATAATTTACTATTATTAAAGCCTTTTAAAAAGCTTATTATTATTAAAGTTTATATTAGCATTAATGTTTTTATAATGTGTTTATTATTTAAAGGGTTGTTTATTTAATTAGTGTTAATTTTAAATATTTAAGTTAGGAAATAATAATATAAATATTATAGCTATATTATTTATTTTTTACAAAATATTAGTAAGGTATATATTAAATTATCTTTTTTATTTAAAGATTTAAATATAATAATACTTTATCTTTTTAAGTTATAATAAATAAAAGAGATAAATTATTAGTTTTATTATAGGTTTTATATTAGGAAATAAGTGGTAAAAGTGTGGTTAAAATATTTAATATAAAATTACATTAAGTATTAAAATTTTAAGTGAAATGATAATAATTTATTTTAATTGTTTAAAAATGCTTTTATATTTAATGATTTAAACATTTATAAGATTAAAAATTTTAATAATATATTTGCTAACGTTAATTTTAGTTAAAATAAATAAGAAGAAAATGAAAAAAATTATAATAAAGTTGTTATCTTTAACTTATTTATTAATTAGTTAAAATTTATATAGTTATAAGGTTATTTTAATGTTAACGTTAATATTTTTATGTTAAAGGAATATATGTTTTTATGTTATTATAATTTATAAAAGGCTTATTAGCTTTACATATTATTAATAAAGTAATTTCTTTTTTAATAAGTTTAATTAAAGCTATGTTTTATTGTTTTTAATGTGCTTAACTTTATTTCCTTAAGGTAAGGTTAATTTCGTTAAGTTATATTAATAAGTTATTACTTATTAAAGTTATTTCGAATATATAATAAAGTGATAAAATAAGTACTTTATTTATTACTATAGCTTTTATTATATTATTTTAAATATGCTTATAAGGTAATAAGTTAGGGCATATAATAAGTATTTTATTAAAAAATAAGGTTTACTTTTTATAAAAAAAGCTTAAAGTAATATTAAAAAACCCTAATAAATTAAAAGTATAAGTTTTATTTAATAATATTTTATATTATACCAGTGTTTTTAAAGGTATATATTCTTTTTAATATTATTAGTGTAAAAAGTTAAAAGCGTTTACTTATTGTTTAAGTGTTTTATTTATTTTTTTTACTTTAAGTTTAATAAACCTTTATTAAAAAAGTTTATATTAATATATATTAAAGTTTAATTAGTGGAAAATATTAAAGGAGTTAGCTTAAATAGCTTTATTTTAAAAGCTATTAAAATAAAACCTTTATATTATAAATTAATATTTTTACTTTAAATTTAAGCTATTTTATAATATTGTTTTATATAAAAAGTATAGCTTAAATAATTACTAAGATTATTATAAGTGGTAAAATTGTAATAGCCTTTATAATTATAGATTAATGTGGTTATAAAATTGCCTTATATTTAATATAAAAATTAAGGAAAATTGTATTAAATTTATTAAACTATAGGAATATTATATTTTTATTATTAACCTTAAGTTAAAAATAATTAGTTATAAAAGTGGTAAAAACCCTTTAAGTGTTAATTTGTTAAAAATAAAAGTTATTTAAAAATAGCTAAATAGTATAATTAATTGTTATTAATGTTATTAATGTTTATTAAAGTATTATTTAAAGGTAAATAAAAAAAAGCTAGTTAAGGCTTAGGAAAAGGGTAAGTTTACTTTTAATTTTAAATACCGTTTTTACTTCTTATGTAAGCTTTTTATACTAGTTATAATAATAGTAAAAAAGGTAGGTTATAATTTATATTTAAGGTAAAAAGGAATAATATATAGTTAAATTAATTTAATTATATAATATTATTATATTAGCTTATAAATATTAATATTTTATTATGTATTTATATTAAAGCTATTATTAATTATGTTATAAAATATTATAGTAAAGGTGAAACTTTATTAATAACTTATGTAAGTATTACGTAAAATATACTTTCTTATATTTTTAATTAAAATCTTATATTTTTTTTATATTTAAGTTAATAAATAAATTAGTTAGTAAAAAAGATTATTTTATATAAAAGATTTATTATTTTTTATTAAACCTTCCTTTATAAAAAATAGTTATATAATTTAAAGTGTGGATTATTATTTTTTTAATTAGTATTTTTAATTAATTTATGTTATATATAATGAAAAGTTGAAAAAGTTAAATATATTATATAAAAAGTACCTTTTTAAGCTAATATATATAAAGTATATATTTTATTTTTAATTTTTAAAAATGTAAAACTTTATATTTTATAATTTAAATTATTAAAGCTATTAATAATCCTTTATATATGTTTATATACTATTATATTTCCCTTAGTATAAGTTAATTTATAAAAATCTATAATATTTAAAATTTTATTAGGTAAAATTTATGTTAAATTATCCTTATTATAATTATAATTAACTTTTATTAATTAATAAAAAATAGTTTTATATTTATAAAACCACCTTTAAGCATTGTTTAAAAGTATATAAATATTTAAATGATTATTATAATATAATAAATAAAAAAAGGCTTAAATAAAAAAAGGATAAGTTTAAATATTAAAGTTAATTTATAAATGATAATGATTTAAAAAATTAATATAAGATTATACACTTAATGCTTAAAATATATATTTAATATAAATTTATTATCCTTTTAAATTGTTATAATATTAATATTAATTATAACTAAATCGTATATATTAATTATTATATGTATAAGTTATTTAAGATTAGTAATTATTAAAGGTAGTTATAAAAGAACGATTTAAGTAATTATAATATTATAAAATAGTATTAAAGTTATAAGATATTTTAAACTAAAAGTAACGGTTAATATATAATATAATTATTAGCTATTATAAAATAAATATTAAAAATGGTAAAATATTATAGCCTTTTTATATTTAAGTTAATAATAGCGAGGGTATTAAAAAGTTATATATGGTAAAAATGCTTTTTATGTATTTTTAAACTATTAAGTTAAAGTAAAAGTTTTTATTATTAGGTTAGCTTTAACTAAGGTTGTTAATAATTAAATAAGCGGGTAAATATTATATTTACTACTTTATTTTTAAATTAATAGTAATTATAAGTTATTAATGAAAATCTTTATAATGTTAAATAGCTTATAATGTTAATTTAAAGGTGTTTATTATTTTATAATTAATAAGAAAAGTATATTAGGCTTAAAGTTATTAAGTTAGGTTAATAAATGTTTAAAGGAAATCTTTTTTAATTGTAATAATATATTTTTTAAAGGTATAAGTATTATTTTTATTAATGATTTCTTTTAGGTTTTTTTAATATTAAATAAGCTATTATATATAATTATTATTAACGTTACTTTAAAAGAAGATAAAATTATTAGTTAAAATGTATATTAGTTTTTTTAATATTCGATATTTTTAATTATTATTTAATAATAGGTAAGCGATAAGTAAGCCTGTTTTTACTAAGCCTTTTTTAAGTTGTAAATGTTAAAGGTTTTAATGTTATTATAAAAGCTATTTATATTTAAATATATAATAAAGTTTTTAAAGGAAAAGGTTAATAGTTTTTATAATGTAATATGTATTTATTTAATAAAGGCTTAAGTGAACTAATTTAATTAAAAATATATAAAAAATTTTAATTATATAGTTATTTAAGTTAAATTTATAAATAAAAGTAATAATATAATAAGGATAAAGTTTTAATAAGTTAAAAACTTTTTAAAGTTTTTCTTTACTTATATTAATTATAAGGTTATATTAATATGTAATATTTAAGGTAATATAGGCCTTATAAATGGTATTTAAGGGATTATATATAATATAACTTAAGTTAAAGGTTTAAATATTTATAAAAACCTTTTTTAAATTATTATAATTACTTAAAATAATTATATTAAGCCTTTATTTATTTTTCTTTTTAATAAGAAGTTAAAAGATGTTTATAATAAGCTTATAATTTTAATTAAATATATATATTAAAAGTTTTTAATTAATAAAAATATATGTTAAAAGTAATAATTTTTATTAATTATAAGCTATGTAATTATAATACATAAGTTTTAAAGCATAATGCTTAATAAAGTTATATATAACATTTTAAAAGTAAAGTTTATATTTGGCTTATTTTATATTATTATTTCTTAAATATTTAATTTAAATGGTTCATTATTTAATACACCCTTTAATTACGCTTAAGTTTATTAAAAATTCCCTTTATAATTTATATAAATGAAAATAATGGATTAAAAAAGTTGTAAACTTTAAGCCTTATATAAATTGTTATATATATTTTTAAATTTAAATTATTTGAAAAGTAATATAAATATAAATATATATAATTAATTATAAATTTGAAAATTAATATTAAATAATTATATAATATCTTTTAATATTTAATTAATTAGCCTTATATTTAAGTTTTTTTATGTTTAAAATATAATTTTATATGATTAAATAGGTAAATATAATGTTAATTATAATATTTATTATATATTTTAAACTTAGCTTTTTATTTAAAAATGTCTTAGCCTTTTTAATATAATAGAAGTATATAATTTAAAGAATTACTTTTAATAATTATATAGCTTTTTATATTATATTACTTAAGTATAATGCTATTATATAAATATATGTCTTTTATTAAAATTTTTTATCTTAGTTATTTTTATAAATATAAGTTATTATTAAAGTTTTTTATGTTAAATAATAATGGTATATATTATAACTTAACTTATTATATTAGTTATATATTAGTAAAAAATGTTTAAGTTAAGGAAAAATTAGCTAAATTTTTTTTCTTATTACTTTTTAATATTAACATTATTAATTATTATATTTTATAATTAGCTAATAATATTTTACTTATAAACAATTATTACTTTTATAATTTTATTTATCCTAACCGGAGGTTTTTTACGCTAAAACTTTTGGAAATTAATTCTGGTGCGAAATGATAAGGTAATTAATAAGGTAATTAATAAAAAACTGATAAGTAATTGATAAGAAACTGATAAGTAATTGATAAGAAACTGATAAGGGAAAATAAAAAAAACCTTTAATCTTTATAAAATCAATCCTCCACCAATCCTAAAGTGACAAAAATGAAAAGAATACCATTAGATAGCGCATTTAATTCCGCACATTTTGATTCTGGATGCACGATCGTAGCTATTCTATAAGCCGAGAAAATTGAGTTTGAAATAGTAGGGTTAATTTGAAAGTCCCGAAAGCTTTTTCAAAAGCTTTGGAGCTTTGAGCCACTGGAGCTTTAAGCCACTAGAGCCACTGAAGCCACTGGAGCTTTAAGCCACTGGAGCCACTGGAGCCACTGGAGCCACTAGAGCTTTAAGCTATTAAAGCCACTAGAGCCACTAAAGCTTTAAGCTATTAAAGCTTAATAACTTCTATATATATATAATTTAATATCTCCACTAATCCTTTATTTAGAAATTTGAAAAAATTATAACTAAATAGAGATTTAAATTCTCATTCGAATGATATAAGGTGCATGTGACTAGCTCCTTTTGTTAAAGAGTTATTAAAGATTAAAAATAAAGTTTAAAAATTAAAAGGTATATAATTATAATTATATATAAATTCTATCACGTAATCGTAATGGCGTAATGGTAATAATTATAGAATTAAAAATTAAAGCTTAGGTTCGAATCCTACGTAAAGTAAAAATTTAAAAAATTATTAAATAAATGAAACATAAACAAATAAATAAATAATTAAATAAATAAATAATAAAACGAATAAAATTAAAAGAATAAAAACAAATTAGAAAAAATATTTGAAAAAGTATTAAAATAAAAATAAATTTAAAAGTTAAAGATTTAGCCTCCGGTTGGGATATTACCTTTTTTCTTACTTTATTTCTAATTTAAAACTTAACTTAAAATCCCTATAACTAGCCTTTCGCGAGGAAAAATTTTTGGACCTTTTTTTTTATTTTTTAAAAATCCCCCGAACCCGAGCCTTAGCGAGGAGTAG
>KZ112651.1:27399-64647 GCA_002120305.1 Hypoxylon sp. CO27-5 | reverse complement strand
AAATAAATAAAATAAATAAAATAAATAAAATAAATAAAATAAATAAAATAAATAAAATAAATAAAATAAATAAAATAAATAAAATAAATAAAATATATTTAATTATAAATATTTATATATAATATAAAAAATTAAATACTATTTTTAATTATTTTAATTTTATTTTATAAATTTATTATATTTTTAAAAAATTAATAATTTAAATATTATTAATATAATAATAAGTTATAACTTGAATTTTAATTTAATTTATAATATTCATATTATTAAATAAAAAATTAAAAAATTAAAAAAAATTTAAAAATTTAAAAAAATTAAAAAAATTAAAAATTTAAAAAAATTATTTAACTTTATAAATATTAGTTAAATAAATTTATAAAAATTATTATATAAAACGTTATTTAAAGTAAATTAAAATGTTAGTAATTATATAATTTTACGCTTTATTTTTATAAAAATATTAAATATTTAAAAAAAGAATTTAAGAAATAACCTTATATATTAAAATAGTTGCTTAATTTTTAATAAATATATATTAGTATAGTGGTAAAGTTTACGTATTAAATATTTTAAGGTTAAAGGTTTAAATTACATGTAAAGTAAAAAAAATAAAAATAAAAAAGTAATAATAAAAAGGTAATAATAAAAAAGTAATAATAAAAAAGTAATAATAAAATATAATATATAAATTAAATTTAAATTAAAAATAAAAAATTTTAAAGCAATTATTCTTATTTAAAGAATTATTGTTTCCAATTAGAATTAATCATATGTACGAAATAATTTCACCTCTTTTAGAATCATTCTCATAGCTTATATGTTCCCGTTACGGTAATTATAAAAATTAATTATTTAAATTAATAATCTTTTTTATATTAAACTAAATTATTATTATAGTAAAATTATTAATAAGATAAAATTAACCTATTTTATAATAATTTAAACTTAATTTATATTTTTTATTTAAATTTTAAAATAGAAATTTTAAAGGTTTTTAACTTTAAAATATTAAACTTATTATAAATAACATTTCCTTAATAATTTTAATACTTTTAAGTAAATTTATATTATAAATGCTTATTTATTTAACTTAATTTTTTAAAGGTTTAACATATATTTAAAGTGGTTGCTTTTTAATATTACTTATATCTTTTTATATATTATATAAGCTATTTTAAGGTAAATTTAAAATAATTTCATTTAAAATTAATATAATATTTATTTATAATATTTTAATCGTTTTTAATTTAAGTTATATAACTATATAACATTTATAATTGGTAATTATATTAATTAGTTAAAGGCTTATAAAAGAGTTTAACTTTTCCCCTTTAATAAAGAAAATTTTTTAATTTAATAGGTAAATAATTTAATATTTATTAAATCTTATTTTAATATAATAAAAAAAGTTAATATTAAAGGATTAAAAAGTAATATTATTATAAATACTTAGCCGTTATAAGCTAATTTTATTTTACTTATAAGTATTTTTACTTATTTTTATATTTCTTTAATGTTAAGTATATATATATAAGTATTATTTTTAATAAATGTAATTTATATTTTAAGTAAAAGTTTAATCATTTAAATTAGGTATTTTTATTAATACTTTAGCAAATATTAAACCTTTTAACTTTTTCCTTAAAATTTAATAAGTATAATTAAATAAGGTTATAAATTATTTTTATTTAATAAGTTGTTAAATATTTTAACAAATTTAACCTAAGGGGTATTATCCTTTAAGCTTTTTATTATTAATTTAATAAAAGTTTTTTATATTTAAATATTTAACTTAAGTAATTAATTAAAAGTAACCTTTTAATAGTTAATAATTATAATTACAAATCATTATATCCTTTAACATTATAAAGGGAATATTAAATTAAATAATGCTTATTATAATATCGTTTAAAATTATAATAAGAAAAAAATACTAACTTTAAAGTAGTTATAAAGTAATTAATTTTAAAGTAATTAGCTTTTAAGTTTTAATTTTTATAATAACTTTTCTAACATTTTTAGCCTTAACTTTTAAAGGATTAAAGGATTAATAAGCCATACTTTTATAGCTTATATTTATATTAAAAATTAAAATTAAAAGAACTTTTACCCTTTTATTTTATTAAAAGTTTTTATTTTTTATAAACGTTTTTTAAAATATTTGTATTATAATTTAATAAATATACCGCTTTAATTAAACTTCTCATTTAATAATATTTTTAACCTAAGTTAACTTATAAAAAACTATAATATTAAAAGTTAAATAAAATTTAACCTTACTTTATTAAATAAATAAAATAATAATAAAAATAATGGTATTTTACTAATATTAAAGCTTTTACTTATTTTACACCTTTTATATTTTTTTATAATATTAAAAGCTTAAGTGTTATAAATGTTATTATTATTATATAAAAAAATTATAATATATATTAATTTAGGGTAAAAAACTATAAAACATTTACTTTATAATTACTTACCTTATAATTACTTACCTTATAGTTACTTACTTTATAACTATTTACCTTATAATTAACTACCTTATAGTTGCTTACTTTATAGTTAACTACCTTATAAGTAGTTAAACTTATATTTATAACTAGTTATTTTTTTAATTATAAGCGTTACACGCTTTAATTATAAAAACATATACCACCACGAATATACTTTTATTTACTTTTTTATAATTAAAACGGTCGAAAACCGTTTTATAAGTATAATAACTCCTCGATTAAACTTATATTATTACTAAAAAATGTGTTTATAACGCTTTTAACGTTATAAAAACACCTTTTTTATAAAAGCGGCTCTTCGCTTTAGTTTAATATATATAACTTTACTTATTTATTTATAACGCTAATTTTTATTATTAGTAAAATTTAACCATTTTACACATTACTTATTATTATATAATGCTAATAGCTTATACGTTTTTTTACTTTAAAATAATTATTTAAAATCCTTTAAGCTTAATAGCTTTATAAATTACTTATAATTACCTTTACTTAAAGGCTTAATTAACTTATTTGCTAAGTTAAATATATTTAATATATATATAATTTTCATATTTTCTTTTATAACCTTTTAACAAATATAATAATAATTTTTTATATATATTATTTTTACTCATTTATAATAGTTTTTTCTACCCATTTAATTACAATTATATTATTATTTTATAAGGTTATTAAGCCTTTAATATAAGGTTAAGCGTTTTTAAAAAATTATAAATTTATATTATATTAGCTATTATACATATTAATATAATATATTTAGTTTTTATAAAATTTTAAGTTATTATTACTTATAGTTTAATTAATTATAAGATTAATATATTAATTAAATAAAAAATATATTTTATAATTAATTTTTTAATACTTAAATTATTAATATAATTTACATTTATTACTTTAAATAATCCTAAAGGATTATATTTTTAATGTAAATATTTTTAATAAGTTTTTTATATTTAATAAATCGCTTTTATATATTATTTAAATATTATATTATTTACTTAATATTTGTTTAATATTCCTTAATAAAATTACTTATAAACCTTACTTATATAAATATATTAAAAATATTAACTTTTCGATATAAGATATATACTTTTTAATTTCCTAGTTAACGGCTTTATTATTTTTTATAAGGTATTATTACTTTTAAAATTTTTAAATTAAATAAAATTATAACCTTTTTACTTTTATTAAGATTAAAGCTTTCCATTATTTTTTTATATATTATTTCTAATTAAGTTATACATTTTTTATAAGATTAAAGTATATAATATATACTTTTAAATATTAATTTATATTATTTAAATTTATAAAAACTATATCTTTTTAACATTTTTTATTAAATTCTTTAAATTTTTAATACTTTATTTAAATAGTAGCTAATTATTAATATATAATATAATAATATTTTTTATTTTTTATTAACATATATTACATTATTTATTTTTAAATATATAAAGCTATACTTTTTTAAAATAATATATATATTTTTTTTCAAATTATCTTTAATTATTTTAAATTATATAAGGTATATTATAATTTAATAATTTTCTTTTTATTATATTAATAAAGCTTATATTTTTTAAAGAATATTTTAAAATACTTTTATAATATAAGGAATTACTTTATAAAAATCCTTTCCTTTAAATTATCATTTAAATAAACAATAATAAAATTAATTTAAATAATATTTTAACTAAATAATATTAAAAGTATTATTAACATTTTTTATAATATTACTTTTATTATAATAGCTTTGATTTTATTATAATTTAAATCTTTATATTAAGTAAATCCTTTCGCGATAATTTTTCTTTTATATCTTTTAAATATATTATTAAATTAGTATTTTTTTAAAACTTATTTTAAATTAATAAAGTAACTATACATAGTTTTTAACTAATATATAAACTTAAATATATTTTATTTTAAGTTAACATAAATTTTATTATTAATAGCCTTTAATTATATTTTATATTTAAAGCTAATTAATAGTTTTTATTATAAAAGCAATATCGTTATTTACAAATAGTTAAATAGCATATTTATTTATTATAACATACCTTTTAACTTTTAAACCTTTTTAATTAATACGAACGAAAGCTATACCTTAATAATTATCCCTTATATTATTAAGCCTATTACCTTATACTTAATAAGGTACTTTAACGCGTTATTAATTACTTAACGCTTTTATTAAATGCTTTCGATAAAATTTAAACCCTTAAATTTAAAGGTGGCTTTAAAACGCTAATATACGTAAAAAATGTAAAGCTTTAATAAGCTTATAACGTTAACTAAGCTTATAACTATTGTAAAAGCGATATCGTTATTTACGAATAGTTAAATAACGTATTTATTTACTATAACACTTTTTTTAATAATGGTTTATTTATATTAGTTTTATATAGTTAATATTTTTTAATAAAATTAAAAATATAATTTAAATCTTTAAAACTATTAATTTTCTTTATAAATTTAATTTTATAAAATAAATCATTTATAAAATAAACAATAAAAACATTACCTTTTAATTTTATATATACGCCTTTTAACCTTTTACCCTTTTAAATAATAAATATTAATATTTTATATATATTATTTAAGTTATTAAAAGCTTTATATATATAAATTTTAGGTTTTTTCTTTTTAAAATAACCTTATTTTTATAATTTATTTTCTTTTTTATTTTTAGTAAAATTTTCTTTAATAATATTATTATTTTTATTTTATATATTAACTTTTTTTTAAAGTTTTCTATATTATAAACACTTTTAAATATACTTAAATAAAAACCTAATAATATTTTATACATTAAAAGTATTATTTATATTTTTTATATACTTTTAAAAAATAATATATAATATTTATAAGTATTACCTTTTATTTATTAATTAAATAAAAGAAATTATATATATTAATATAACTTAAAAATAAAGCTTTAACCCTTTAAGCTTTAAGTTTTTTAATTTAATTTAATATATTTTTTTAATAAAAGTAATATATTAACTACTTAAAATATATAAATATTTATTATTTAGCTTATTATTTTATTTTAGTTTAAAATTATTTTAATAATATTTATATAATATTATATCCTTTATTATAAAAGTATTAGTTTAATTAATAATATTTAAAACATTTTTTAATATGTTATTTTAAAAGTATAAAAGTGATTAATTTCACACCTTTTTAATTATATTATTAGGAATAATTGGCCATTAAAGCACGTGGCCCACGCTAAGGCTAACCTAATTTAAATAGCCTTAATCACACAATTGTTACAATAGCTTTATTTTTAATAATAACACCTTTTACACTTATATTTGTTTAATTAGCTAATTTTAATTCGTAACATATATATTAATTTTATTTTATTTATTTTAAACTTATAATTATTATTAAGTTAAAAGTTTTTTAAATATTTTTAAAGCTATTAAATTAAATAGGTAAAGTTTTAAAGATTTTATAAATATAAATTATATAAGTAATTAAAGTATTAAATACTTTATTTTTAAACTTATAACTTTCAAAAATATAATATTTACTATTATTATTAATTATTAAGCTAAAATATTAATAATCTTTTACTAATATAAGTTTTATTTTATTAAGATTATATTATATAATATTGCTTATATATTATTTTTATTTTTAAAAGTTTTTTAAAGGTATTTTTTAATCTTTATATAGTTATATATAAAATAAAAAAAGGTTTATTAAAAAAGAAATATTTAAATTAATGTTAATAATATATTATATAATTTATTTTAATCTTTTTATATTAAAATAATAAAATTATTTATATTGAAAAATAAATTTATTTTTTACTTCTTTAATTAATCTTTTAAATAATAAGATAAAAAACTTAATTAAAAGTAATTTAATCTTTATAATTTTTACAATATTATTTTTAACATATAATTTTATTAAATAATTTTTATTATAAGTTTAAACTTTTTATATTTTTATAAGAAAAAGCCTCGCTTATACACGTTATTAAAATTAAAATTATTATAGTTATTAGTTATTTAAAATAATTATAATATTATATGGTAATATTTAAATACCTTTATATAATAAGTATTTAAATATTTAGCATATATTTTTATAAGGGTTAACATATTCTTTAAGCCTTATAAGTTTATATAGGATTAATACCTTTTTATGCTTTATATAAGTTACTTTAAAGTAACTATAAGGTAGTTATAAAGTAGCTATAAAGTAGTTATAAAGTAGTTATAAGGTAGTTATAAGGTAGCTATAAAGTACTTTAAAGTAGCTTCGCTTAAGATTAACATAAGTATAAAAGTCTTTAGCCTTTTCTAATCTAAATTATCTCACCGATATTTACTTATTATTAATAAATATATTTAATTAATAAAATTTATAAGGTTTTATTATTTTTAATATTAATAAATACTTATTAAACTTACCCTTTAATTATTCTTTATTAAAGGATTTAAATTATACTTATTTTAATTATAAAATTTAAAAAAACCTTATATTAATATTTATTATTATTACCTCCTTACATTAGGATTAAATAATTTATATACTTATTACTTTCCTTAAATGTAGTAGTTATTTCTTAAACTTGTTTTCTAAGATTAAGCCCTAACCTTTTATTACCCATTATAATTATAACAGGTTAAAACCCTACCATTAAAAATTAATAAGGTAGAAATTTAAATAAATTATTACTAATATAAAGCTATATAATTTAAGAAGTTATTATAAATCACTAAAAAGTTTTAAAAAGTATTAATTTTTAATCTAATAAATATATCCCTTTATAAGTTAAGATTTTTAATATATATTAACTTTAAAATTACCATAATTATTTAAGTAATAAAATATTATTAAATAAATAATAATTAATTTAATAAATTATTCATAATTTTATAATATAAATTATTTATATTTAAATATATATAACTTAATCTTTAAGATAAATATAAAATTATTAGCAAAATTAACTAGGTAAATATTATACATTAAAATTAATTAATTACACCTTTTAACATAAAAGAATTAATTATAGCTTATACTATTAAAGATAAATAACTTAATAATTTAAGCAAGGCTTAACCTATTAAAAACATTTTTTACTTTTTCCTTTTAAATTCCTTAAGGCTTTAATTTATTATATATATAACTAATAAAAATGCTAACTATAATAAAACTTATAAGCCTTAAAAGGAAACCTTTACCTAATAGTTATAAGGTACTTATAAGGTAGGTATTTCCTAATATTTAATAGTAGGTTTAGCCATTAGTTAATAATTTATAAAGCTTAATTAATTATTATTAAATATGAAATATGCCTAAAGGTTTTTAATTATCTTAAATATATATTAAGTTAGTAAAAGCTAAATTTTAATATTTTAAAAAGATTAATAATTATTATAAATCTTTTAAAACTAAGTTAAAGTTATAAGGTTATATAAAAGATTATATAATAGTTATTATATTAATATAAAATAAAAGGAGAAAACAAAAGTTATTTAATAATAACTATCCTTTAAAGTAACTTATTATAATTAAGAATAAATTTTAAAATATTTAATTAAATCCTTTTAAGTTAATAAATCCATAATAATTAAAAATAAACCCTAAAGCGTTTAATTAAATCCCTTAAGGTTATAAGTTATAATAGTTAAAATTTATATTTTAAAGGTGTTAAATTAATTTATTATAATAAAATTATTTATAAGGAAGGAATAAACCTTAAGGTATTAAACCACTCCATTATATTACTAACTTAAAGGAAAGGAATAAATCTTAAAAAATTAAATCATCTTATTAAAATAGGTATAATTTATTATTAAATTACACACCTAATTAATAATTAATAAATAAAATATATTATAGCTATATTAAATTATATAAATCATTTACTTTCTTATATACTTATTAACCTTATTTAAATTTTAAACATAACTTAAAGGATTTTAATATGTTAAAATCTTTTTCAAAGAATTTTTTTATATAAGAAACCTTAAAAATTAACTTATAAGTATATAAGTTAACTCTTATCCAATACATTTTTTTTATATTTTATTAAGTTTTTACAATTAACACTTATATAAAGTTTAACATATATTATTTAAACATATATAAACCCACTATAAAAATCCCTTATAAGGATATTTATAAAAATACTTAATTTATTATAACTTACCACTTAAAGAACCTTTAAAATAACTTTTATAAAATCTTTAATATATTTAAATAAATATTATTTTATAAGTTTAAAGATTAATTTTAATATTATATTAAATATTTTGTTAATTATTATATATATTAAAATAAAACCTATATTAATACATAGCCTTTATTAAAACAATTTAAATAATATAACTTTTATTATAATATATTATTTATATAAGTTTTTACACAATTATAAAGTTAGGCTTATAAAGGGGTTATTAAACTTTAAAATAATTATATAACCTATATTTATAAAAAACTAAAGGAAGCTTATAAAATTTGCGAGAACTAGGCGGCTTACTATAGGATAACCTTTACATTATATAAGAATAAGCTAATACATTTTACGAAAGCTTACTCCCTTAAGAAATAAAAGATAATAATTAAAAACACTATTATAAAACCTTTAAAAACCACTTACTTCCTAAGAGTATAGCTTAATAAAAAGTTATAATAATAAAAGCATTTTAAAGCTATTAAAACTAAAATAAAAAGATAATAATACGCCTTTTTAAAACTAATAGCTAATATATAAGGCTATAATGCTTTATAAGCTAAAAAAATTTATATTAAAGTTATATAAAATGTTATAGCTTATAAAGTAATAGCTTAGTATATAATTAATAGGATAAATAAAACTAAAGGAATTGTAAATAAGCTATATATTATATAAATGACATATTTATAAGAAATAAGTAATATATATAAGGCTATACTTATAACATAACTTAAAAGTAAAATAAGGTGTTTATTTATTAACTTATATTTAAATATATAAGTAGTTAAGTTTAAGCTTAAAGCTTAACTTAATAACTTTAATAAAGTAATAAAAGAAATAAGGGAAAAGATAGTTATATGATTAAAAAGGCTTAGTTATAATAGAAAATACTATTATAAGTAAGTTAAAAGTAAATTATTAGCGATTTGTTTTAATTATAATAATAAGGTAAAAAGCTTTTAGTTAATAAAATGGTTAGCTAATAATAGCTATTTAAAGGATATGTTAATAAAGGAATAGAAGAAAATATATATAGGAATAAAAAATTATTAAATTATACCTATATTAATAACTGTTTTAAAAGGAATAAAAATTAAAAAATGATATTATAAGCTATATAAGTATAAAATAATAGCTTTAATATAAATATATATAAAAAAAATAAGGCTTAAGGCATTTTTATTTAATAAAGAAATACTTAATATTATTATATTTAAGTATAAATATAAAAGAAAAGAAATAATATATTATATAATTATAAAATATTAGTAATATATTTACGTAAAGTAAGCGCTTTATTAGTAGTTAGAACTTAAGGTATTAATTATATAAAAAAATTATAAAAGGGCTTTAATAAATTTAAATAAAGCAAAGATTATTATTAAGTAATTTTTAAAAAAGAAATTATTATTAATATATAAAGTGGTATTTTTATTAGTAATAATAAAGGTAATATAAAAGGTTAAATAAGGAAATAATAAGATATTATTATATTATTAGTAGTAAATAAAATTAAATGAATTTATAGTTATAATAATTAAATTATAATAAAATAAAAATTTAAATATAGGTAATATTAATAGTAATAATAATATTAGCAATAATAATAATAGTAATAATAATAGTAACTATAGCTTTAATCCTTAACCTTAATTTAATATTTTTTATTAAAAAGATAAAAAAAGTTAGTTATAAATATAGCCCCTTTTATATTCCTTAATTTATTAAAAGTAACCCACTTTACTTCTATATAAAACTAAATCTTTATTAACTTTTAATATTAATATTTTTTATTCTTAAGTAATAATTAATACTTTAAAGCCTTATAGTAAATAATTTTATTATATACATTTTATAATAAGTTAGTAAGTAGTTATTAATATAATATTAAAATACTTATATTAAAATAATCACTTTGTAAATATAAATATAAAAGATAATGTTATTAGCTTTACATTTATTACATATATAAAGTTAAATTAATCATTTTATCTATTATATAAAAATAAAAGGCTATATAATAAGTTAATTTAATATAAGTAAAGCTAAAAAGTAAACGATTTATAGTTAACATAATAGTATTTTAACATTTATACGAATATTAATATTAATTATTTATGCGATAAGTTTGCTTTTTACTTTTAATAAAAGGGATTAAGGTAAATAAAGGCTTTATTTACTTTAAAAAAAGCATAAAGGTAAGGATATTACCCCTTATATTAAATATAAACTAAGTAAAAATAAAATTAATAACACCCTTAAAACATTATTAAATAAATTAAAGACCATATATATTATTATAAAAATACTTTATATAAGTATAATAATTATAAGTAATTAAGAAAGCTTAGTTAAAAATATAGTTAAAAATAATTTTACATCTTACCTTAAATTTATATGTATTATAAGTAAACCAATTATAAGTCGCATATAAAACGTAAAAAGTTACTTCACCTTTTTAAAAAGTAGTAACATAATTATTAACCATAATAAAAGCATATTAAAGGTGATTTAAGGATTTTAAGCTAAGGAATTATGGAAAAAAAGGATAAAAAAATATTAAAAAAAAAAAGTCATTTATAACTATTTATAGGAATAAATAACCATTATATACTTAAAATTAAGTAATAAAGGTTTAGTAATCCCTAAACATTATTAAAATAACATTATTAACTAATTAAACAATAGCTTTAATTAAGAATTTTAACAAAGAAAAAATTAGCTTTAAAAAATAAATAAAGCCATTTAAACAAATAACCGCCAAATTAACAATACATTAATAGCGCTTTAATATAACATAACTATAAGCCTTTAATATTTTAAAAGTATATAAAGGCTTAAAGCTTTCACTGGTAATAATAACCTTATTTTTCTTTATTTTCTTATACTTATTTCTATTAAAAAGGTAAGCTTTTAAATTAAAAAAGTAATAAATAATACGGTTACGTAATAATAATAATATAACCTATATTTATACTTAAAGTACCACTTTAAATTTGCCTATTACCTTTAATTAGCTTTAAAGTAAGTATAAAATAAGTATAAAATAGCTATAAAATAGTTTTAAAATAACTATAAAATAGGTATAAAATAATTTTAATATGGTTATAAAGTAATATAAAATAATTTTAAGGTAAGTATAAAATAGCTATAAAATAGGTAAAAGTTAGCCTTATTAATTTATTACTTAAATAACTTTTATTTTTATAGGTTTGATTTATTTTATTAGCCTTATTAGTATTAATTACTAAGGATTTTTAGTAAATATTTTAATTTTTACCTCCTTTTAAATAACTTTATAATATTATATATATATAATAAAATAGTTATAAATTTTCTTTATTTAATAATATTATCCTTATAATAATTAAATATTTAATATAATTAATATAATAGTTTAAAGTTTACTATAAGATAGTTTTTTTTAATTATTATAATTATATTTTAATAATATATAATTATATTATAATGTAAAATATACTATTATATAACCTTTTTTAATTATATTATAATAATATTAGTTTTATAATAAAATATATATAAATAATATTATTATTATATTTAAATTTAAATATAAATAAAATATTAATTCTTTTAAAGAAAATTTAAATATTAAAATATTTAAAATAGTAAAAATAGGAATAATATATAATTTAGTTATTATATTAAATTATAACCTATATTATTATATAAATAGGGTTAAAATAATTATAATAATATATATTATATTCTTATATAACCACTAATTTAAAATATATTATAAGGATAAAATCTTTTATAAAATAACTATAAGATAAATTTAAAGTAGTTATAAGGTAAGTTTAAAATAGTTATAAAATAGCTTTAAAGTAGCTATAAAATAACTATAAAATAGTTATAAAATAGCTATAAAATAGCTTTAATATAATTATAAAGTAATTATATAATAATAGTGTAAAGGTAATTAGGGCTATTTTATATATATTAAGTTATTTTATTTGTTATAAACTTAAGTAATTTTAGGTAGTTATTTTTTAAGTAGGCTTATTTTATAATTAAGTATTTTAAAAACTTTTATTAAGTTATTTATGTTATAAAGTAGCTTATTTTAATGTTTAATATTTATAAGGCTTATTTGGCAAACTTATCTTAAATATGTTATTATATATTTTAAAGTAAGTGGCTATAAGGTAGCTATAAAGTAGCTTTAAAGTAGCTTTAAAGTGGTTATAAAGTAGTTATAAAGTAGCTATAAAGTAGCTTTAAAGTAAGTATAAGGTAGCTTTAAGGTAGCTTTAAAGCGGCTTTAAAATGGCTTTAAGGTAGTTATAAAATAGCTATAAGGTAGCTATAAAGTAGCTTTAAAGTAACTATAAAATAGCTTTAAAATAGCTATAAGGTAACTTTAAAGTGGCTTTAAAATAGCTTTAAGGTAAGTGGTTACCTTATACTTTTAAAGTAAACCTTTTAAGGATTTATATATAAAAAATCCCTATAATTATATAATAGCCTTAAAAAATTATTTACCCTTAAAAGGGTTAAAACTAACTTTATTATTTGGCTATTTATAAGTATGCTTACTTTATAAATTAGGTTAAACTTTTTCCAAGGTTTATATATGAAATAATACCTCTTATTAAAACGCCTTATTTTTATACTAGTTAACTTTAATAAAGCTTATTAAATGGTTAAAGAAAATATTTAATAAAGGGCCTTAAATATCCCTTTTATATATGTATTAAATTTGATTAAGTCTTTAATATAGCTTAAAAGGTTTTAATATGTTAAAACTTTTCTTAATAAATATAATACCTTTATTATTTATAATAATATTATTAAAAAGATATATTTAATATATTAGTAATATAAGAGCGATTGTTTTAATATTTTAGGCTTAGGTAAAATTATTACTTAAATATTAAGGATAATTATCTTATAGTATTTAATTTAAATTTTTATATATAAAGTAAATCTTTTTATATAAATTACCTTATAAAGTTTTATTTTTAACCTTTATAAAATAATATTCCTTATATTAATTACTTATTTTATAATTAATAATATAACTAATTTAACCTAAATATAGGGTAGGACTTATTATATAAGCTACCTTATATATATACTTTCCTTTTTAAAATAGTTTTAAAGTGGTTATAAAGTAGGTATAAAATAACTATAAGGTAGGTATAAGGTAAGTATAAGATAGGTATAAAATAACTATAAAATAATTAATTATAAGGTAATTATAAAGTAGTTTACGTTAACTATTTATTTTATAATAATATAACTAATATAAGGTATAAAATAAGCCTTTTTATAAAAGCTACTTTAAAGCTTTCCTTAATTATAAAATTGTTTCAAAGTAACTACTTATAAAGTAACTTTAAAATGATTATAAGGTAATTATAAAGTAGCTATAAGGTAATTAAAAAAGTTAAAAAGAAATTAAAATAAAAAATAATAAAAATGGTTTTTTATTACCCTAATCCTTAAACTAAATAAAATATAAGAAATTTAAATAAAAAAGGCTTATCTTTAGCAAATTATAATAATAAGGTTATTTTATTATTTATAAAACCCTTTTACATAGCTAAATTATTTATAAAAGATTTAATCTTATATAATATTAAAATTATAATATATAAAATATTATAAGTTATTTTTAGCTTAATAAACTAATTATTAACTAAGATATAAGGCTAAAGTTTATTCATATTTATTTATAATATATAAAAAATATTATTATATTTTAGTATAAATTTTAATTTAAAAATGTTTAGTTATTATCTAATAAATAATAATATTATAATATTATTTGGTTAAATAATTATAAAAACCAATTATTTAAATTAATAATTCCTTTTATATTAAACTAAATTACCATTATAATAAAATCATTAATAGGGTAAAATTAACCTATTTTATAATAATTTAAACCTAATTTATATTCTTTATTTAAATCTTAGAATAAAAATCTTAAAGATTTTTAATTTTAAAGTATTAGGCTTACCATAATATTTCTTTAATAGCTTTAACGCCTTTAAGTAAATTTATACTATAAATATTTACTTATTTAGCTTAATTTTTTAAAGGTTTAGTATATACCTTAAATGGCTAATCTTTAATGCCACTTATACCTTTTTACACATTACATAAGCTACTTTAAAATAAGTTTAAAGTAACTTTATTTAAAATTAACATAATACTTATTTATAATATTTTAGCCTTTCTTAATTTAAATTATATAATTATATAGTATTTATAGTTATTAATTATATTAACTAATTAAAGGCTTATAAGGAAGCTTAATTTTTCCCATTAATAAAGGAAAACTTTTAATTTAATAAATAAATAATTTAATGTTTATTAAATTTTATTTTAATATAATAAAAAAAGCCAATATTAAAGGATTAAAAAGTAACATTACTATAAATATTTAACCATTATAAATTAGTTTTATTTTACCTATAAACATTCTTACCTACTTTTATACCTTTTTTAACACTAAATGTATACATATAAGCATTATTTTTAATAAATATAGTTTATATTTTAAATAAGAGTTTAATTATTTAAATTAAGTATTTCTATTAATACCTAAATAAGTATTAAACCCCTTAACCTTTTCGTTAAAATTTAATAAATATAACTAAATAAAGTTATAAATTATTTTTATTTAATAAATTATTAGATATTTTTGTAAATTTAACTTAGGGGATATTACCTTTTAAGCTTCCTATTATTAATTTAATAAAAGTTCCTTACATTTAAGTGTTTAACCTAATTAGTTAATTAAAAGTAACCCCTTAATAATTAATAATTATAGTTATAAATAATTATATTTTTTAATATTATAAGGGGGATATTAGATTAAATAGTGCTTATTATAATATTATTTAAAATTATAATAAAAAGGAAATATTAATTTTAAAGTAGTTATAGGGTAATTAATTTTAAAGTAATTAGCTCTTAAGCTTTAATCTTTATAATAATTCTTCTAGTATTTTTAATCTTAAATTTTAAGGGATTAAAGGATTAATAAGTTATATTTTCATGGTTTATATTTATATTAAAAATTAAAATTAAAAAGACTTTTATCCTTTTATTCTATTAAAAATTTCTATTTTCTATAAACCCCTTTTAAAATATTTATATTATGGTTTAATAAATATATCACTTTAATTAAACTTTTTATTTAATAATATGTTTAACTTAAATTACCTTATAAAGGATTTTAATATTAGAAGTTAGATAAAGTTTAGCCTTGCTTTATTAAATAAGTAAAAAAATAATAGGAGTAATAATATTTCACTAATATTAAAGCTTTTATTTATTTTATATTTCTTATGTTTTTTTATAATATTAAATTAAAGTTAAACTTAATAAGGTTTTCTTTCTTTATTAATTTTATTAAACCTATTCTTTTAATTATAATTTTATTAAATAATAAATAGGGATAATAAGAATTTTATTAATTTATTTATATACATTATTAATTAAATAATAAAACATTTAGCTACTTTAAAAGTTTTTAATAGCCGTATTATTTTTGTAAAAGGTTAAATTATATCTTAAGCTAGGTACTCTTATTAAATCATTTAACCTATTATTATTTAATCATTAAATTATATCTTACTTATAAAATAGTTATAAAATAACTTTAAAGTAAATTATATAGATTTAATTACAAATTATTTATTATAATATTCCTAATATTTTTATTATCTTTAAGGCATTACTTTAATGCTAATACCTTACCTTTTAATAAGTTATAATAAATAAGGTTTTAAAAACTTCTTATAATTTAATAATATTATTACTATACCTAGTTATAAAATAACTTATTTTAAAGTAATTATAGGGTAGCTATAAGATAAATTTAAAGTAGTTATAGGGTAATTATAAAATAGTTATAAGGTAGCTTTAAGGTAGTTATTTTAACTAGTTATTAAGGCTTATAAAGCCTTTTAATAACCCTTTTAAGGTATTAAGTTATAATTACTCCTATTGTTTATTTATGTTTAATTAAATTTTTTCACTTTAATATTTAAAGCATTAAATAGAAATCATATTATATTAATATTACTTTTTAACCATTATAATATTATATTTTAATTAAATAGTTAAATTCCTTTTATTTATATTAGTTTTAAGTTAATTATTAACTATATATTAAATAGTTAAAGCTTATTAAAGGTATTTAAACCTAAGTATTAAAAGCTATTAGCTGATTATTTAATTAGTAGCTATTTGTTTTTAAGCCTTTTATTAAAGGCTTAATATATTTAACCTTTAAAATTAATCCTTTTCCTAAAGTTATAGATTTATTTTATTAACTTTTTTTATTTATATTATTTTATTAATTAAAAGCTATTTATTTTAGAGATTTATTATAGTTATAAATATAATTTAATTTAAGAATTATTTCCTTTAATAAATTTTTAAGGGATATTAGGGGTATATTAAATCTAATAAAAATATTAAGCTTTTTTAATTATTAAACCTAATAAAAAATATAATTATATAATATATATAAATTATATTATTAACTTTTAAATATACCATTTCGAAAAATAAAAAAATATTTAATCGGACTCGAGCAACTCAACTCGAGTAAAAAGGCATTAACATTTTAATCATATTCAATAACATTAGGAATAAAAGCGTTACACGCTTATATTATCGCTTAAATACTTATGTAAAATGTTGTTTAAGAAGTAATGATAAAAGATATACATATCTTCCCTAAAATGCATATAAATTAATAATATATTTTAAAGGATAATAATAATAAAAATAAAAATAAAAATAAAAGGAAGTAATAATATAATTAAGATAAAATTAATATAATTAAAGTATTATTTAATAAATTAATAGGAATGATAAAAAAAGAAAATAGAAACAAAGTAAAAGAAATATAGGAAAAAATCTTAAAAATGGTTTATAAGCTTATAAGTAATAACGCAGTAAAAAAGCAATAATATGTTAAATTAAAAAACTTAAAGGAAGTAAAAAAGCTAATTATAATAATAAAAGTTAACCTAATTTAAATAATAATAAATAAATAAGTAAACATATTATTAATGATTTAAAGGTAAATTAATATTATTTAATTATATAAACTTAGGTAAATATAACTATTAAAAATCTTAATTAATAAATTTTAATAATAACTATTTTTATAAAAAAACTTAAGGAACTAATAATTAAAAGGGTTTAGTTAAATGAAAAATTAGTTAAAAGAAATATTAAAGAAATAATAATAATAGTAAATAAGTTAATTAAAAGTGAAAAAGTTATAGTTATAAGGAGGTTATAAAGTAAAGATATAATATTTATATTTAAACCTAATGTTATTATATATAAGGAAAAATAAAAATGGATATAATAAGCTTTTAAAATATAAATAATAAGTATAAAATAATTATTTATAATAATAATTAAAAGTTTTAAAGTAAATAAATTATAAGATATATATATAATGTTTATAAAGTTTTTTAAAGAAATTAAAATATATAATATAATTATAATAAAAGAAATTAAGTTAATATATTATAGAAATTTTAAAATAAAATATATCATTTTTATCTTATAAATTAATGATTTATTTATAACTTAATAGCTATATATTAATAAGTTAATTTAAAAAGTAAAAATCTTTTAATATAAGCTTTTTTTTAAAAAAGTTAAAGCTAAATAATATTTTAAATATTATAAATTTGGATATATAATTAAATATTATAAGGAATAAGCTAAATATAATAAATATTTAAAATTAACTTATAAAGGAGGTGATTATAATTACTAAAGAATACTTTAATATTATAATTATAATAGGAAATATATAATATAGGAAATTAAGTATAAAATAGTTTAAAAAATTAAAAGGAAAGTTAAAAAAGCTTATATATATAAACTTTATTAATTTAAAAAAAAGGATATAATTAATATAATATTTATTATAAAGTAATTTATATTTTAGGAATTATAATTTTTAAAGATAAGATAGGAGTATATTATATTTAACTTAAGAATAGATAATTTTAACAAAGTATAATTAAATATTTTATAAAAAGGAAGGTTATATAGGTTAAGGAATAAAGCTTAGATAATAAATGAATTATTTTTAATATATATATTTTTTAAAAACTTATTAATTATTATTATAAGTTAAAAAGTAGGTTTAAAATTAGTTATAAAAAAATTATAAAATATAAAAGATTTTTATAATTTTAAAAATATATAATAAACAAAATTAAAATAATATATTAAAATATAATAAATATAAAAATAATTATATTATAAATATTAAAAAATTAATATAATAATAAATTAATAATAGTTTAAAAATTTTATTTTATTAATAATATATTTTATTATCCTTAAGTAAGAAATTATTATATAATATAAAAAGGAATAAAAAAAATAATTTTATATATAAATAAAAAGATTAATAAAAATAATTAATAAGATAAGGTAAGATATAATTAAGTAATAATTAATTTATAAATTATTAAAAAAAAATTTATAATTTAATTAATATATATTAAATTATAAGGTATTATAAAATAAAGTTTAATTTTTATATTATTAAATAAGAAAGATATAAGATAAAATATAATAATAAGTAACTTTAATATATATTATTTATTATAGGATAATAAAGAATAAATAATTAAAAACTTAAAAAAATTATTTATACTTATATTATATTAATAGCTTATCTTTATAATATTTAAAGGTATTATTATTAAAAGATAATAAAATTAAAAAATTTTATATTTAATTTAATATAAATAAATAAAAAGGTATATAATATATAATTTAAAATATTAAGTTAACAAGGATTTAATTATATAGCCTAAGAAATTATTATATATCTTAAAGATAAATTAATAATTAAATATAAAAATTTTAATAATAAAGTTTAAAAGGAATTAGATAAAAATATAATAATTATAAAAAATAAAAAATTAATTATTTTAAAAGGTTTTAATATATTAATTAAAATAAATAAATATATGTAATATTTAATAATAAGATTTTAAAAAATAGTAATAACAATAATTTCAAAATGGAAAATATTTTATATAAAGGTGATATAATGGTGAAATATAAAGGTAAAAATAACTAAGAAATAAATAATTAAGTTAAGATAAAAATAAATAATCTAATATATAAATAAATTATAAGATTAATTAAAATAAAGTAATAAAGCTTTTAAAGGAATTATTTTAAAAAGATCTTAATAAAAACTTTAAATAATAATAAGAAATTATAAATTTTAAAGAAATAAGTGAAGTTAAAAAGCTAATAATTTTAATAAAATAATTAATTATTTATATTAAAAAAAAGCCTTTAAAAAAATTATAAATATAAAATTATTAAAATAAGTATATATTATTATTAAAATATTTTTTTCCTTACCCTTAAGTTAATTTATTAGATATTTTAGTTAAAAAATTAAAAGAACACTTATAAAATAAAGCTTTTAATATATTAAAAGTGGTAAAATAGGAGTAAATAAAGGAGATAGTTAAGAATATTAAAACTTAAAAAATCTTTAATAAGGATAAATTATTAATAAGGTTTATTAAAGCTTATAAAAAGTTAATATATTATATCTTAATTATTATTATTATATAAAACTTTATATTTGATTATTATTTAAAAACCTTTTAAAAAGTTTTAATAATAATATTATTTAAATTTAAAAAATTAATAAAAGAAAAGATCTTTTTAAGTGTATATAAGCTAATTATTTTTTTAAATATTATAAGAAAGTTAATTAAAAAAATTATAGTTATATGGATAATTTTTATAGTAGAAATAAAATATTTATTATTTAAAGGTTAAATAAAGAATAAAATATATAAATTAATAAAAGTAATAATTTAAATAATAATAAAAGAAATATATTTTATATGAAAATATAATATTATAGTTTTATTCTTTTAATTAAATATTTTTGAAATATTTAATAACATTATTTTATATAAAATATATTATGTATTAAAATAAAAAAAGATTTTTATAATAAATTATAAATTAGGTTAAAAATTTTATAATAAAAAGGGAAATATAGTTAAACTTTAATAATAAAATAATAAAAAATTATTAAATTATTAATGAAATATTATAAGATTTTTTATTTTTATTAATATTATTTATTTTTTATATTATTATATTATATAAAGAGTTAAAGTAAGAGGGTATTTTAATAGTAAATTTTATAAATGATATTAATTTTTTAATAACTTTAAAAAGTATTAAAAACAATTATAAAAAATTAGAAAAAGTTTATAAAATTTACAACAATTAAATAACTTATTATAAGATAACCTTTATATTATATAAAAATAAATTAATATATTTTATAAAAGCTTATTTTCTTAAGAAATAAAAGATAATAATTAAAAATATTATTATAAAATCTTTAAAAAACATTTATTTTTTAAGGGTATAATTTAATAAAAAGCTATAATAATAAAGATATTTTAAAATTATTGAAATAAAATGGAAAAATAATAATATATCTTTTTAAAACTAATAATTAATATATAAGGTTATAATATTTTATAAGTTAAAGAAATTTATATTAAAATTATATAAAATATTATAGTTTATAAAATAATAACTTAATATATAATTAATAAAATAAATAAAATTAAAGGAATTATAAATAAGTTATATATCATATAAATAATATATTTATGAAAAATAAATAACATATATAAGGCTATGTTTATAATGTAACTTAAAAATAAAATAAAATATCTATTTATTAATTTATATTTAAATATATAAATAGTTAAGTTTAAGCTTAAAATTTAGTTTAATAACTTTAATAAAATAATAAAAGAAATAAGAGAAAAGATAATTATATAATTAAAAAAGTTTAATTATAATAAGAAAAGTTATTATAAATAAGCCAAAAATAAATTATTAACAATTTATTTTAATTATAATAATAAGATAAAAAGTTTTTAATTGGTAGAATAATTAATTAATAATAATTGTTTAAAAGATATATTAATAAAGGAGTGGAAAAAAATATATATAAAAATAAAGAATTATTAAATTATATTTATATTAATAACTATTTTAAAAGGAATAAGAATTAAAAAATAATATTATAAGTTATATAAGTATAAAGTAATAATTTTAATATAAATATATATAAAAAAGATAAGGTTTAAAGTATTTTTATTTAATAAGAGAATACTTAATATTATTATATTTAAATATAAGTATAAAAGAAAAGAAATAATATATTATATAATTATAAAGTATTAGTAATATATTTATATAAAGTAAATGTTTTATTAATAATTAAAATTTAAGGTATTAATTATATAAAAAGATTATAAAAGGACTTTAATAAATTTAAATAAAATAAAGATTATTATTAAATAATTTTTAAAGAAGAAATTATTATTAATATATAAGGTAGTATTTTTATTAATAATAATAAAGATAATATAAAAGGTTAAATAAAAAAATAATAAAATATTATTATATTATTAATAATAAATAAGATTAAATAAATTTATAACTATAATAATTAAATTATAATAGAATAAAAATTTAAATATAAATAATATTAATAATAATAATAATACTAGTAATAATAATAATAATAATAATAATAATAATAATTATAACTTTAATTTTTAACTTTAACTTAATATTCCTTATTAAAAAAATAAAGAAAATTAATTATAAATATAATCCCTTTTATATTCCCTAATTTATTAAAAATAATTTCTTTTATTTTTATATAAAATTAAACCTTTATTAACTTTTAATATTAATATCTTTTATTTTTAAATAAAAATTAATATTTTAAAGTTTTATAATAAATAATTTTACCATATATAATTTATAATAAATTAATAAATAATTATTAATATAATATTAAAATATTTATATTAAAATAATCATTTTATAAATATAAATATAAAAGATAATATTATTAACTTTATATTTATTATATATATAAAATTAAACTAATTATTTTATTTATTATATAAGGATAAAAGGTTATATAATAAATTAATTTAATATAAATAAAATTAAAGAATAAATAATTTATAATTAATATAATAATATTTTAATATTTACACAAATATTAATATTAATTATTTATATAATAAATTTATTCCTTATCTTTAACAAGAAGAATTAAGATAAATAAAAACTTTACCTACTTTAAAAAAAACATAAAGATAAAGATATTATCTTATATATTAAATATAAATTAAATAAAAATAAAATTAATAATATTTTTAAAACATTATTAGATAAATTAAAAATTATATATATTATTATAAAAATATTTTATATAAATATAATAATTATAAATAACTAAAAAAACTTAATTAAAAATGTAATTAAAAATAATCTTATATTTTATTTTAAGTTTATATATATTATAAATAAATTAATTATAAGCCATATATAAAATATAAAAAATTATTTTATTTTTTTAAGAAATAATAATATAATTATTAATTATAACAAAAATATATTAAAGGTAATTTAAAGATTTTAAACTAAAAGATTATAGAAAAAAAAGATAAAAAAATATTAAAAAGAAAAAATCATTTATAATTATTTATAAGAATAAATAATTATTATATATTTAAAATTAAATAATAAAGGTTTAATAATCCTTAAATATTATTAAAATAATATTATTAATTAATTAAATAATAACTTTACAATTGTAGCGGGAAGCACACGGTATAGGAAGTTAAGTGTAAAATAGTTTAAAAAGCTAAAAGAAAAGCTAAAAAAGCCTACACATATAAACCTTACCAATTTAAAGAAAGGGATATAACTAATATAATATCCATTATAAAGTAATTTATATTTTAAAGACTATAACCTTTAAGGATAAAATGGGAGCATATTATATTTAATTTAAGGATAGATAATTTTAATAAAGTATAATTAAATACCTTATAAAGAAAAAGACTATATAGGTTAAGAAATAAGGCTTAGATAATAGATAAATTATCCTTAATATATATGTTTTTTAAAAGCTTATTAATTATCACTATAAGTTAAAAAGTAGGCTTAAAATTAGTTATAAAAAAATTATAAAATATAAAAAACCTTTATAACCTTAAAAATATATAATAAACAAAATTAAAATAATATATTAGAATATAATAAGTATAAAGGTAATTATGTTATAAGCGTTAAAAAGTTGGTATAATAATAAACTAATAATAGTTTAAAAACTTTATTTCGTTAATAATACATTTTATTATTTTTAAGTAAGAAATTATTATATAATATAAAAAGGAATAAAAAGAATAATTTTATATATAAATAAAAAGATTAATAGGAATAGTTAATAAGGCAAGGTAAGATATAATTAGGTAACGATTAGCTTATAAATTATTAAAGGAAAGCTTATAGTTTAGTTAATATATATTAAGCCATAGGACATTATAAAATAAAGCCTAATCCTTATGTTATTAAATAAGAAAAATATAAGATAAAATATAGTGGTAAGTAACTTTAATATGTATTATTTATTATAGGATAATAAAAAACGAATAATTAAAAACTTAAAGGAATTATTTATATTCGCGTTACGTTAACGGCTTACCCTTATAACACTTAAAGGTATTATTATTAAAAGATAGTAAAATTAAAAAGACTTTATACTTAATTTAATATAGGTAAATAAGAAAATATATAATATATAACTTAAAGTATTAAGCCAGGGAAAATTTAATTATATAGCTTAAAAAATTATTATATACCTTAAAGATAAATTAATAGTTAAGTATAAAGACTTTAATGATAAAGTTTAAAAGGAATTAAATAAAAATATAGCAGCTATAAAAAGTAAAAAGCTAGCTATTTTAAAAGGCTTTAATATATTAGCTAAAATAAACAAATATATGTAATACTTAGTAATAAAACTTTA
The DNA here is from genome assembly GCA_002120305.1 of Hypoxylon sp. CO27-5. Classification (NCBI taxonomy): domain Eukaryota; kingdom Fungi; phylum Ascomycota; class Sordariomycetes; order Xylariales; family Hypoxylaceae; genus Hypoxylon; species Hypoxylon sp. CO27-5. The sequence continues at coordinate 39,995 of KZ112651.1, read as the reverse complement.
AAAAATAGTAATAGTAGTAACTTTAAAATGAAAAACATCTTATATAAAGGTGATATAATAGTAAAATATAAAGGTAAAAATAGCTAAGAAGTAAATGATTAGGTTAAAGTGAAAATGAATAACTTAACATATAAATAGGTTATAAAACTAGTTAAAATAAAGTAATAAAGCCTTTAAAGGAATTATTTCTAAGGTAAAAAGGAACTATTTTAAAAGGATTTTAGTAAAGGCTTTAAATGATAATAAAAAATTATAAGCTTTAAAAAAATAGGTAAGGTTAAAAAGTTAATAGCTATAATAGGATAATTAATTATTTATATTAAAGAAAAGCCTTTAAAAAAAGCTATGAATACGAGATTATTAAAATAAGTATATATTACTATTAAAGTGTTTTTTTTCTTATCCTTAAGTTAATTTATTGTTACGAATTATAGGGAAATTAAAAGGGTAAACGTAAAATTATCACGTTAAGCCTAACGGCTTAAATAACACTATTTAAAGCTTAAATAAAGAGTGTGTTAATTGATAAAGATAGCTAATACAAGGCTAATTAAAGGAGTGTGTTAAATATAAGCAAACCTAACTGTGAATTTTATAAGGTATAAATCCCAGTCATTTCTAATGGCTAGTTATCCCTAACATTTATTAAATATCCTAGCTAAAGAGTTAAAGAAGCACTTATAAAGCAAAATTTTTAACATATTAAAAGTAATAAAATAGGAGTAAATAAAGGAAATAATTAAAAATATTAAAGCTTAAAAAGCCCTTAATAAGGATAAATTATTAATAAGATTTATTAAAGCTTATAAAAAGCTAGTATATTACACCTTAACTATTATTATTATATAAAGCTTTATATTTAGTTATTATTTAAAAGCCTTTTAAAAAGCCTTAATAATATTATTATTTAAACCTAAGAAATTAATAAAAAAAAGATCCTTTTAAAGGTATATAAGCTAATCGTCTTTTTAAGCATTATAAAAAAGTTAATTAAAAAAATTATAATTATATAAATAATTTTTATAATAAAGGCAAAGCACTTATTATTTAAAGGTTAAATAAGGAATAAAGTATATAAATTAATAAAAGTAATAATTTAAATGATAATAAAAGGAATATATTTTATATAAAGATATAATGCTATGGCTTTATTCCTTTAGTTAAATATTTTTAAAGCATTTAATAATGTTATTTTATATAAAATGTGTTATATATTAAAGTAAAAAGGGTTTTTATAATGGGTTATAAATTAGATTAAAAGTTTTATAATAAAAAGAGAAGTATAATTAAGTTTTAATAATAAGATAGTAAAAAGTTATTAAATTATTAACAAAGTATTATAAAGCTTTTCGCTTTTATTAATATTATTTATCCTTTATATTATTATATTATATAAAAAGCTAAAGTAAGAGGATATTTTAGTAATAAACTTTATAAATGATATTAACCTTTTAATAGCTTTAAAGAATATTAAAAAAAATTATAAAAAACTAAAAAAAGCTTATAAAATTTACAAGGATTAAATAGCCTATTATAAAATAACCTTTATATTATATAAAAATAAGCTAATACATTTTATAAAAGCTTACTTCCTTAAGAAATAAAAGATAATAATTAAAGGCATTATTATAATATCCTTAAAGAATATTTATTTCCTAAAGATATAACTTAATAGGAAATTACAATGGCAAAGGTATTTTAAAGCTATTAAGATTAAGATAGAAAGATAATGGTATACCTTTTTAAAGCTAACAGCTAACATATAAGGTTATAATATTTTACAAGCTAAAGAAATTTATATTAAAGTTATATAAAGCGTTATAGCTTATAAAGTAACAACTTAATATATAATTAATAAAATAAGTAAAGCTAAAGGAATTATAAATAAGTTATACGTTATATAAATGATATACTTATAAGAAGTAAGTGACGTATATAAGGTTATACTTATAACATAATTTAAAAGTAAAATAAAATACTTATTTATTAACTTATATTTAAATATACGAGTGGTTAAGTTTAAGCTTAAAGCTTAGCTTAATGGTTTTAATAAGGTAATAAAAGGAATAAAAGAAAAAATAATTATGTGGTTAAAAAGGTTTAGCCGTAATAAAAAGAGCTGTTATAAATGAGTTAAAAGTAAACTATTAACGGTTTACTTTAACTATAATAATAAGGTAAAAAGCTTTTAATTAGTAAAATAATTAATTAATAATAATTGCTTAAAGAATATGTTAATAAAGAAGTAGAAGAAAATATATATAAGAGTAAGAAATTATTAAACCATACTTATATTAATAATTGCCTTAAAAGGAATAAGAATTAAAAAATAATATTATAAGCTATATAAGTATAAAATGGCAGCTTTAATATAAATACATATAAAAAAGATAAGGCTTAAGGTATTTTTATTTAATAAAAGGGTGTTTAACACTATTATATTTAAGTATAAGTGTAGAAAAAGAAAAACAATATACCATATAATTATAAAGTATTAGCAATACATTTATACGAGGTAAGCGCTTTACTAATAGTTAAAACCTAAGGTATTAACCATATAAAAAGATTATAATAAAGCTTTAATAGATTTAAATGAAATAAAGGTTATTACCAAATGGTTTTTAAAGAGGAAACTACTATTAATATATAAAATAGCACTTTTATTAGCAATAACAAAGGCAATATAAAAGGTTAAATAAGAAAATAATAAAACGTTATTATATTATTAATAACAAATAGGATTAAACAAATTTATAATTATAATAATTAAATTATAACGGAATAAAAGTTTAGGTATAAATAATGTTAATAGTGACAATAATACTAGTAATAACAATAATAATAACAATAATAACAACTATAACTTTAACCTTTAACCTTAATTTAATATTTCTTATTAAGAAAATAAAGGAAGTTAACTATAAATATAGCCTTTTTTATATTCCCTAGCTTATTAAAGGTAATTTATTTTACCTTTATATAAAACTAAATCTTTATTAGCTTTTAATGCTAATATTTTTTATCCTTAAGTAACAATTAACATTTTAAAGCTTTATAATAAATAATTTTACTATGTATAATTTATAATAAATTAACAAGTAACCATTAATATAACATTAAAACACTTATGTTAAGATAATTATTTTATAAATATAAACATAAAAGATAATATTACTAACTTTATACTTATTATATATATAAAATTAAACTAATTATTTTATTTATTATATAAAGGTAAAAGATTATATAATAAGTTAATTTAGTATAGGTAAAGTTAAAAAGCAAATAATTTATAGCTAACGCGATAATATTTTAATATTTATATAAATATTAATACCAGTTATTTATATAATAAGCTTATTCCTTACTTTTAATAAAAGGGATTAAAGTAAATAAAGGCTTTATTTACTTTAAAAGGAATATAAGGATAAAGATATTACCTTATATATTAGATATAAACTAAGTAAAAATAAAATTAATAATATCTTTAAAACATTATTAAATAAGTTAAAAACTATATATATTATTATAAAAATATTTTATATAAGCATAATAATTATAAATAATTAAGGAAGTTTAATTAAAAATATAATTAAAAATAATCTTATATTTTATCTTAAATTTATACACGTTATAAGCAAACCAATTATAAACTACACATAAAACATAGGGAATTACTTTACCTTTTTAAGGAATAACAATATAATTATTAGCTATAATAAAAGTGTATTAAGGGTAATTTAAGGATTTTAAGCTAAGGGATTATAAAAAAAAAGGATAAAAAAATGTTAAAAAAAGGAAGTTATTTATAACTATTCACGGGAATAAATAATTATTATATACTTAAAATTAAGTGATAAAGGCTTAGTAACCTTTAAATACTATTAAAATAATATTATTAACCAATTAAATAATAGCTTTAATTAAAAACCTTAATAAAAGAAAAGGTTAGTTTTAGGAGGTAAATAAAGCCATTTAAATAAATAACCGTTAGATTAATAGTGTATTAATAATACCTTAATACGATATAATTATAAGCCTTTAATATTTTAAAAATATATAAAAGCTTAAAATTTTCATTAGTAATAATAACCTTATTTTTCTTTATTTTCTTTTACTTATTTCTATTAAAAGGATAAGCTTTTAAATTAAAAAAGTAACAAATAATATAATTATATAATATAAGCGGAAAAACATTAAAATAGGGTAGGTTTTCTTTAATAAAGCATGGTTTTTATCCGAAGATTTATTAAGTAGTAATATCATACACCTTTATAAGGTAAATGCTCACTTTAAGGTAATTTTATACATATATAAGCACACGGAGTAAGAATAATAATAATAATAATAATAATAATAATAATTATTATTTTATTATTAAAATATATTAATATTTTTTATAATATTTAATAAATATTTACTTTAATATTTTAACCCTATATTTAATTTATTTTATATTATTAATTTTATTTACTAAAAATGGCCTATTAATATTAATATATTTAAATATTTATATTTAATTAAATAATAAAGACTTTTTATATATTTAAAAATTTAAAAAATAAATAAATATAATATAATACCCTTAAATCCTTAATTATTTACTTTACCTTATAAAATTAAAAATAATATTATTATTTTAAAAGAAATTTTAATAATAATTAATTATTAACTTTATTACCTACTTATAAAATAAATATTTATAAGATAAATATTTATAAGGTAAATACCTTTTTAAATATTAAATTAATTATATTTTAAATTAATAAATACACTAATCTATTATTATTTAATTAATAAACTTTCTTTTTATATTTAATAAGGTTAATTATAAATTATTTATTATTATAAATATTTTTATTATACCTAAGAATATTATTTTTAATATTAATATATTTTTTAATATTTAATAATAACTTATAACCTTTTATAAAACTTTCTTATAATTTAATAATATTAATTATATTAATACTTTAAAATACCTTGTTAAGATCGCGATCACGTGACCCGTCACTTAACGCTAAGGTTTAAAGGCTTCGTAGCTTTGTATTTAAAACCACCCCACACTTTAATAAACACACACCATAGAACAATCAATTACAACAACATCCACCAGAAAAGTTATATAGCACCTAACCTTTATTAAGTGATTAATAAACCTTGTTTATCTAACATACCCTTTTTTAAAATAACTATAAAATAATTTTAAAATAAATATAAAATAAATTTAAAATAATTATAAAATAATTATAAGATAATTATAAAATATTTATAAAATAAGTATAAAATAATTATAAAATAATTATAAAATAAATTAATATATTAACTTTAAACCCCTTTACTAAGGGATTTTTTAATTATTTAATAAATTAAAAATTTATTATTAATTTTAATAATTTAATAAATCTTTTACCTTTATATATAAATTTAATAATTAATTTATATATTAAAATTATTATAAATCTTTATTAAAATTTCCTTTAATTTTACTTTATTTATATATAATTTATTATCTTTTAAATTTAAATAATTATACTTTTATTTAAATCTATTTAAAAATATTAAGATTAATTAATAATATATTTATAAAAGCTTTTACCTTTATTTACTTTTATTATATATAAAGATTTAATACTTAAATATTTATATAAATATTTAATTTTTTAATTTATATTTTAAAATAAGTTATTAATAATCATTATATTAATATCCTTATAAAGTATAATCTTTAATCCCTTAAAGGATATTATATAAAAGATTATAATATTCCTTAAAAAGCTATATTTTTTAAGCCTTTATTCCCTTAAAAAAATTAATATTAGCTTAATTTAAAATAAATATATTAATATAAATATTAAATAATTTTTATTAAATATTTTTTATCTTTTAATTATTTTATTTATATATTATTAATCTTTAATTAATATTTAATTTTAAAAAAAATTTACCTTTTATTTAAAATAATATTTCTAAATTATTTAACTTATTAAAAAAACTATATATAAATTAAATATTTAATTATATAAAACTTTTACCTTTTCTAATATCCTATTTTAAAAAATTTAAAAGGTATTATATTAAAAATATCTTTTATAAATTATAATTTAAACTATAAAGGTTAGATTTTAAATTTAAACTATTATTACTTTACTTATTATTATTAAGGTAATCCTTATTAATTTCTTTTCCTCTATTTATTAATATACTTAAATTTAATAGGTATTTTTATTTAATCTAAAATTAATTATTAAAAAATATAGGGGTTTTAATAATTAATAATTAAGGCTATTATATAAATAAAAGAAATTACTATATTAAAAATATACCTTAACTTTATTATTAATTTTAAAAAATTATATAATAAATTTTTAACATTAAATAATAAAAACTTAAGAATTAAAATAATACTTAAATAAATATACCTATTAAAATATTAATAAACATAATATATATTTAAAAATTTAATAATTTATTAAATTTTATAATTTATATTATAATAAAAAGGACTTTTAATAAAACTAATTAAGTGATAAATATATATTACTTTAATCCAAATAAAGCTATAAGGGTTATATTATTAATTACTTATATAAGATTTATACTTAAACAATGATACATTTTTCTTTAACTAAATAAGTTACTTTATTTAAACCATTAATAAATATAACAGTTATAAACCTAATTCTTACTTATATTATAATTTATTATAATTAAAATATTTAACTAATAATATAAAATAGCTTATCCTATCATTTCTTTAAATTAAATTAAATTTAACAAAGTTTAATCCTTTCGATAAACTTATTTACATATTTCTTAATTATTTTAAATAATTTATTAATTAGTTAAAAGCTTAAAAATAATAAGGATTAACCTAAATAGTTTATATTACTTCAAACATATATACACTTTTAAAACATTTAAAATTAAATTAATCCTAATGTTTTTAATAAATAACACATTATAATTACTATATTAAAAACTTTTACAATATAATAATTAAAAAAAAAAGAATAAATATAAAAAAAAGTTATATAAGAAATAACTTATCACCTAAAAACAACTCCTTAAAAACTAAAAAACTATTTTTAATAACATAAAGGCCTAAGTTTTACAAAGTTTAAACTAAGCTACTTAAAAAGAAAAATTAAAAAAAAGATTTAAAAATTAATAATTTAATAAATAAAAATTATAAAAATATATAATTTTATATTTTTAATACCTTACACTTTAAATATTTTATTTACAATTTTATACTATTATAAATAAAATTAATTAATAAATTATTATAATATTAAACTTTAACCTTTTTTAATATTTTTAACTTTTTAAATTATTTTTATATTTATTAATATTAAAATAAAATAATAATTTTAATAATAATTATATATATATAAATTTAAATTAAAAATATTAATAAAATATTATTAATAGAAAATTTTTATATTAAAAAGTAAAAATAAAATCACTTTTATATTATTTTAAATATTAAATTAAATTTAAAATATTTATTAATAAATTAAATTAATTTTAAATTAATAAAATAATTTTATTTTTTACTTATTTAAGAAGCTTATTTCCTTTTAATATAATAAGTCATTTTATTTTATATTAAATAATATTTAATAATTAAATTCTTTTAATTTTAATTTAAAATATTTAATATTTTTATATTAAAATTATTATTATATTTTTAAAATATATTTTAAATTTAAAAGATTTTTAATAAATTAAAAATATATAAAAAAGATTAATAAAGAAAATATAATTTTTTAATTTTTAATAAATGAAGTTAAGTTTTAAAAATAATAATGAGTAAAAATTACTTTAATAATAAATATTTAAGTTAAATTTTAATTATTAAAGAAAAGTAAAATAAAATAAAATATATTATTTCATTTAAAAATTAATTTATAACTTTTTATTATAAATTAAAAAGAATTAAAAAAATAAATGTAAAATTATTATATTAAGTTTAATAGTTTTAATAATATTATTTAAAGTTTAAATAAAAAATATATTAATTAATAAAAATAGTTAATATAAGGTTAATTAAAGGAATGTGTTAAATATAAGTAAATTTAATTATAAATTTTATAAAGTGTAAATCTTAACTATTTTTAATAACTAGTTATTTTTAATATTTTTAAATTTTTTTATTTTAATATTATTTTAATTAAAGGTTTTTTATGTGAGTTTTATATTAAAAATTAATTTTAATATAAAATTAATAAATTTTTTTATGTGATAATAAAATAAGGTTTTTTTTTATTTTTATTTTTGACTTTAAACCTTAATAATTTTATAAATTTTTATTTAATAAAAATAAGGATTATATTATTAAATTAATAATTTAATATTTATAAGTTAAAATATTAAAAGTTAAATATAAAAAATATTTTAAAGAAAATATTAAAGCTATTAAAATTTTAAATTTTTAAAAATTAAAAAAAATTTTATATAAATAATCTTTAATATTTTTATTAATTTTTTATTTAAAAGTTTAAAGAAATTATACTTAAATATATAATTAAATTTTTATCTGATTAATATAAAATATATGTAATTAATATTTTAACTTAAAAAGGTATTAAAGGTTAAAATTAAAAATTTAAAATTAAAAAATATATAGTTATAATAATATGGTAAAAAAATTGTAAAATTTAAAAATATTTAAGTTTAAATCTTACATAAATAAAAGTTTTTAAAAATAAATAAATGAATTTATCTTTTAAACGAAATAATACCTTTTTATTTTTTTTATTTTTTTAATTATTAAAATTTAAAACATAAATTAATAACTTTTTAAACTTTATTTTTAATATTTATTAAAATAATTATTTATTTAAGTTTTATTTATTTACTTTATTATTTTTTAAAAAGGCCTTTTTTATTAAATATTAAAATATTATGTTTTTTTTCCTTTTAAAACTTTTTTAAATATTTTTAACTTATTATAATTTTTGAAATTTAAATTATATTTTAAAATTTTAATAATAATTTTATAATTTAATAAAAACCTTTTATATAAATAAAATTTATATATAAGCTTATTTATGTTTAATATATTTTAAATATAATAATAAATAAGTTATAAATAAAATTAAAAATAATATAATATTTTTCTATTTTAATAATTTTATTAATATTATATCTTTAATTATATATTAAATAGTTTTAATTATATTATTATAGTTTATTTATAATTAAAGTTATTTAAGGTTAAATATAAAAGGTATTTAAAGGTAATTATATGTTTTTTTAATATTTAAAATTATTATAAAAAACTTTATTTAAAAGTTTTATAAATATTAAAAGCTTTATAAAAGCTTATTATTAAAATGTAATTAATAAAAATATTATATAAAATCTTTTAGAAATTTTTTAACTTTAATATTATATAATTTTAACTATAAATATTATAAAGTATAATTAAAATTAATATATATATATATATATTTAAGTTATTAATTTTTTTATTTAAATTATATAATATTATAATAAATAGTTATAAAATTATTTAATTATAAAATAAAATTACATTTTAATAATAAGTTACTTTAAAAAATAATAAATTTATAACATAATAAACCTTTTAATATTATATAACTTATTTAATATTTTTAATTAACTTTATAAAAATTAATTTTATATATATATATATATATATTATGTTAATTATTATAGTTAATATATAAATTATTATATTTTTTTAATAATTATATATTATATTTATTATACTTTCTTTTTATATAAATAAAAGGGTTATTTAAAATATTAAATTTTTAATTTTATTTAATATTAAAATTATTATTTATTTATTATTATTTAATTTTAATTACTTTAAATATTAAATAAATAAAATTTATTAATTATTTAATAAAAAGTTAATATATTATATAATAATTAAAGTAATTATAGTTAAAAATATTATATTTAAATTAAAAAACAAATTAATTTAAATAAAAATATTTTTAAATATTATAAATATAAGTTATATTAAAGTTATATATACTTAATTAATTAACTTTATATTTAATTAACTTTATAAATATTAATATTAAATAAACAAAATTTATTATATATACAATAAAATATAATTAATTATATAACTTATTATAAATAAAATTAATTTTAAATTAAATAATATTTAAATTTAAATATAAAAATAGCTTTATAAAATATACCACTTTAATTATATCTTTATTTATAATATAAAATATATTATATAATCTAATATTACATAATTATATTTTAATAATTAATTATAATTTTATATAGTTTAAATAAAAATATATATATTTTAAAAAAAGTTATATAATATTTTTATAATATATTTAATAAACTTTAAATTATATAATTAAAAAGTATTAAAACATTATATTATTATAAATTAAAATAATTAATTAAATAATTATAAGTATTAAAAGTAATTATTATTAAAAATAAAATCATTATAATAATTATATAATTAAAGTTACTTAAATAAAAATAGCTTTATTATAAGTTTTATATTTTAATAATTAATATTTTAAAAATTTATAATATAAAATATATATAAATAAAATATTTAAAAATATTATAAAATTATTTTATATTAATTATAATATAATATTAATTTATTAATTTATTTTTTATTTTATATTTATAATAAAATTTTAATAACATTATAATTATTTAATATTAAATTTCATTATTTTTTAATATAAATAATTAATAAAAAATACATAAGTTTTTTTAAAAAAAACTTTTTTAATTTTAATTTTAAATAGCTTTAATTATAAATATTATAATATATAATTAATTAATAAATTTATAAACTTTATATATATTATTTAAAATATTTTTATTTTAATTATATTAAATAAATAAAATTTATTAATTATTTAATAAAAAGTGAATATATTATATTTAAGTTAAAAGGAAAAAAACTTAATTAAAATAAAAATATTTTTAAATATTATATATATAAAATATATAAGTTTTAATATATTAGCTTAATTAATTAAATCTTTTTAATTTAATTTAAATATAATATTTTTCATTATTTATTTAATTATTATATAATATAAAATTATCGTTATACTTTTAAAATATATTTTAATTTACATAATTTATAATAAATAAAAAAATCTTTTTTAAAAAAATAATAAATAAATAATTACTTTAATATATATTAAAGTTAAAAATTAAAAAAAATTTAAATTAAGTTTTAAATTTTAATAATTAAAAAACAAATAAAGTAAAAAGGGGATTATTTTATTTAAAAATAAATTTGAAAATTTTAATTTTAATTTTATTTTAATACTTTTTAAAAACTTTTTTTATTTTTATTATTTTTATTTAAATTTAAACTTTATTTTTAATATTTAATATTTTTAAATAAAACTTTAATAAATATATTAAATATTATTTATATAAAAGTAATATTAAATAAGTTATATAATACTTTTTTACATTAAGTTATTATTAGGATCGCGATCACGTGACCCGTCACCTAACGCTAGGGTTTAAAGGCTTCGTAGCTTTATATTTAAAACCACCTTACACTTTAATAAACACACATTATAAAGCAATCAAATTATAACAACATCTATTAGAAAAGCTATATAACACTTAACCTTTATTAAGTGATTAATAAACCTTGTTTATCTAATAGTTATAAATAAAATTTAAAAGTAAAACTTTAATTTTATACTTAAATAACTTTATAAATATTAATTATAATTTTATAAAATTCCAATAAAAAATAAATATTTTAATTTTATTTACAATATAACATTTATAATTAAAAGTTTTAAAATTAAAATTAAAAGGTTTTTTAAAAAGTTAATATAATATTTTTTTAACTTTTATAATTATAAAAAAAGCTTTAAAAGCTTTATAAAAACTTTTTTATTAAATAATAGTTAAAAATATTACATAAGCTATTTAAAATTTTAATTTTAACCTTAAATAACTTTAATTATAAATATTATATAAAAGTATAATTAAAATATTTATTTTTTATTTAAATTTTATAAAATTATTTAAATATAAAAGAAAAAAGTATTTTAATAATAAGTTATTTTTAAAAACGATAAATATATAATATAATAAACCTTTTAATATTATATTATTTATTTAATATTACTTTTATATAAACGGTTTTAAAACTTTTTAATTAACTTTTTTATTTTAAATTATAATATTTTAAGTTATAAAAAACTTATAATTATATAATTAATATTAAAATATTTAAAATTAAATATACTTTTCAATAAAATTTTTTTATTTTTTTATTAATTATTTTATTATTATTTTATTATTATATAAAAATTTTAAATAAATAATTATTAATTAATATTAAAATTATAATTATAAAATTTATTATTTAACGTTAAAATTTAAAAGCTTTATTACTTTATATTTAAAATTATTTTATACTTTAATAAATATATATTATAAAGTAAATAATTATAATAATATTTATATTAAAAATTATATAATTAATAAATTTTATTTATTTATTTTATTTATTTTATTTATTTTATTTATTTTATTTATTTTATTTATTTTATTTATTTTATTTATTTTATTTATTTTATTTATTTTAT
>KZ112651.1:0-27299 GCA_002120305.1 Hypoxylon sp. CO27-5 | reverse complement strand
TATTTATTTTATTTATTTTATTTATTTTATTTATTTTATTTATTTTATTTATTTTATTTATTTTATTTATTTTATTTATTTTATTTATTTTATTTTATTTTCTTTTTTATTTTATTTTTTATTTTTTTTACCCTATTATACCTATTACACCTACTATACCTGTCACTCCTATTATAGCTCCTATTATAGCTCCTATTATAGCTTTTATTATAGCTTTTACTATATTATTATATCTTAAAATTTTTGAAATAATATATACTTAAAATTCCTATAATAGGAAATTCTTAATAAGCTTTTTTAATTTAATATAATAACCCTTATAAAACTTAGGTATATAAGGGAAGTATAGCTTAAAGCTTTTATTATATTTACTTGTAAAAAGCTTAAAGCTAAATATAAAAATTAATATAAAAATTACTTAATATGCTTAGTTAAATATATTACTTTATTATTTTAATATATTATTATATAAAATTAAATTGTTATTATGGTTTTTATAATGTTTTTTATAATAATAATAATAAAGCTTAAATTACTTTATTTTAATTAAAAGCTATTTATATAAAAGATTGTTAAATTGTTTAAATAATACCTAACTTTTTTAAAGGTAAATATATTTAATATAATATGTTTTAAATATAAAAAAGTATTAATATAAGTATTTAATAATTTAATAAATCTATAGATATAATATTAATAATAGTAAAAAACTTATATATATATTTTTATAATAAATATTTTAAAGATTTAAGGATTTTTTAAGTTGTGGCAATTTCTTTATATAATAAAGGAATATTTAAATCCTTTTTAAGCAAATTAATAATTAATAAAGCTAGTTAAAGTTAAGGTTTTAAAGCTATTATTATTTATTTTAAATTAATATAATAAGTAGTTTAAAACTTTTATTTAAAATAAAGAAAATTAAAATTTATTTAAATATTTTATTAAAAGGCTTAACTTTTTTACTTTAAAGTAAAATTTTAATAAATATTACTACCCATGTTTAACTAATTTTAATAATATTTATTTGTAAGCTTTAAATAAATATAAAAGGCTTAAATATATTATATAAAAGGTAAAGGATAAATAACTTTAAAATCTTTTAAATAAAGAAATAATTAAAGTAATTAAAACTTAATATTAAATATTATCACATTTACTAACAATTCGTATAAAGTAGCTCATTTGGTTAAAAAAAACGTGTTATTGTTTAAGTATAAATTTTATATAAGTAATTAGTGGTATAGCTTTTATAGCTTTATTTAAATTAGAGTAATGTATATTTACCACTTAATTAGCTTTGTTAGGAGCCTTTTTTATAACATATCTTCTAGGCTAAAAAGATGTTTTTAAAGCCTATTAAAAGGCTTATTAAAGGAGTAGCTATGATAGCTAATAGCTTATCCCTTAGGATTTATATATTTAATTTAAATATATATATATATAAAAGAAAGCTGTTAAATATATATAAAAGGTTAAAATAATGTTGTAATAATTAATCTGTTAGTAGTAAGGTTTTTTAAAGGAACTGTTATTTGGAGCTTATGTTTAAAAATAAGTGGGCTATTTGTTAATTGTTATTTAATTATTATTAAGTGATTAAGTCACTTAGAGTTAGGGATGTTTAAAAGTATTATAGGCTTTAAGCCGGTATATCTTAATAATATTTAAGTCTTTAAGAAAAAAAGTAATTAATTAAACCTTTGGTTAATTAGCTTTTAAGTAGTTATATTATTAAGTTATTCTTATTCCTTATGTTTTGCTTTTAGCTTAGCTTTAAGCTATTTTTACTTAAGCGTTTAATATTAAGCTTTAATTACTTTAGTTGCTTTTTTATTTAAAGGATTTTAAAGTTATTTATCCTTTATTTCCTATATGGTGTATTTAAGTCTTTTATATTTACTTAAAGCTTATAAATAAGTGTTATTAGGGTTAGTTAAGTATAAGTAGTGATATTTATTAAAGCTTTATTTTAAAGTAAAAAAGTTAAGTCTTTTAATAAAGTATTTAAATAGGTTTTAATTTTCCTTATTTTAAATAAAAGTTTTAAATTATTTGTTATATTAATCTAAGGTAAGTGATAATAGCCTTAAAGCTTTAGCTTTAATTAGTTCTATTAATTATTAATTAGCTTAAAAAAGATGTAAATATTCTTTTATTATATAAAGAAATTGTTATAGCTTAAAAAATCCTTAAATCTTTAGGATGTTTATTATAAAGGCATATGTATAAACTTCTTATTATTATTAATACCATATTTGTAAATTTATTAAATTATTAAATGCTTATGTTAGTACTTTCTTATATTTAAGATATATTGTATTAAATATATTTATCTTTAAAAGAGTTAGGTGTTGTTTAAGTGATTTAATAATCTTTTATATAAATGGCTTTTAATTAGAATAGAGTAATTTAAGCTTTATTATTATTACTATAAAAAGTATTGTAAAAATTATAATAATGATTTAGTTTTATATAATGGTATATTAAAATGATAAAGTGGTATGTTTAGTTAAGTGTATTAAGTAATCTTTATGTTAATCCTTATATTTAGCCTTAAGTTTTTTATAAGTAGGTATAATAGAAGCTTTAAGTTATGCTTCCCTTATATCTTTAAGGAGTTACTCTTAAGTAATAAGCTATTCCTCATATATCTTTCTCCTATATTTATTCTTTTTCATCTTTAATTGTTATATTATAGGAGCTTTTAATATAATAGTTATAATGTATTACTTATTAAAAGTATTAGGATTAATTTAATCCTAAATGCCTTGAAAACATATGTATGTTTAAAGTAATATAAACTATTTGGGCTAATTCCTATTGTTTTTAAGCTTTTAATTGGTTAGTAGATTGTTTAAAGTAATTAGGAAATGTGTAAATAAGTTTATTAAAAAGATTAGGCTTTATTAGATTTAATTTAATTTAAAGAAATAATAGGATAAATTATTTTATATTATTAGTTAAGTGCTTTAGTTATAATTTATAATATAAGTGGGGACTAAGCTTATAACTATTATACTTACTAATAGTTCATATAAAGTAGCTTATTTAGTTGAAAAAAATATGTTGTTATTTAAGTGTAAATCTTATATAAGCAATTAATAATATGGTTTTTATAGTCTTATTCGAATTAAAGTAACGTATATTTACCATTTAATTAACTCTGTTAGGAGCTCTCCTTGTAATAAATACTTAAGTGAAAGTAGCTTAAGGTTAAGTTAAAGGTAAAATATAAGGAATAAAAATGGCTTAACGATATAACTATTTAAAAACTAATCGATTAAAAATTTAATTAATTATTTTTTTTTAAGAATTTAAATGTTATTAAAATATACTAGCTTAAAGCTTATAGTGTTTTTAAATGTCCTTAACTTTAAATGGCTTAATCATTTAATAATAATTAAATAATAGTTAATAAATAGCTTGTTTATTTTTAAATATAAGTTTTAAGTAATGGTTTTTTTAAAAAGCCTTATTACTAATAAATTAATTATTATAACATTATTTTAACCTTTTATATATATTTAATAACTTTCCTTTATACATATATATATTTAAATTAAATTAAATATATAAACCTTAAAAAGTGAGTTATTAGTTATTATAACTACTTTTTTAACAAACTTTTTAATAAACTTTAAAAACATTTTTTTAACTTAAAAAATATATAGCAAGGAAAACTTTTAACAAAGCTAATTAAATGGTAAATATATATTACTTTAATTTAAATAAAGTTATAAAAGTTATACCATTAATTACTTGTATAAGATTTATACTTAAATAATAATATATTTTTTTAACTAAATAAACTACTTTATTTAAACCATTAATAAATATAATATATATTATTTATTATATTTTATTATATTTTTTATTAATATTAAAATTAAAAGATAAGATAAAAGGACTTCTTTAATTTAAGTAATCCAATTTAAGAAAAAAGGTATTAACATTTTAATCACATTAAATAATATTAGAAATAAAAGTGCTATGCGTTTATATTATTGCTTAAATACTTATATAAAGTATTATTTAAAAGGTGATAATAAAAGATATATATATTTTCTCTAAAATATGTATAAATTAATAATATGTTTTAAAAGATAATAATAATAAAAATAAAAATAAAAATAAAAGGAAGTAATAGTATGATTAAAATGAAATTAATATAATTAAAATATTATTTAATAAATTAATAGAAATGATAAAAGAAGAAAATAAAAGTAAAGTAAGAAAAATATAAGAAAAAATCTTAGGAATGGCTTATAAGCTTATAAGTAATAATGTAATAAAAAAAGTAATAATATATTAAATTAAAAAACTTAAAAAAGGTAAAAAAACTAATTATAATAATAAAAGCTAACTTAATTTAAGTAGTAATAAATAAGTAAGTAAATATATTATTAATAATTTAAGGATAAATTAATATTACCTTAATTATATAAATTTAAGTAAATATAATTATTAAGAATTTTAATTAATAAATCCTAATAATAGCTATTTTTATAAAAAGATTTAAGAAATTAATAATTAAAGGGATTTAATTAAATAAAAAGTTAGTTAAAAAATATTAAAAAAATAATAATAATAATAAATAAGTTAATTAAAAGTGAGGAAGTTATAATTATAAAAAGATTATAAAGTAAGGATATAATGTTTATATTTAAACTTAATGTTATTATATATAAGGAAAAATAGGAATGGGTATAATAAATTTTTAAAATATAAATAATAAGTATAAAATAATCATTTATAATAGTAGTTAAAAGCCTTAAAGCGAATAAGCTATAAAATGCGTATATAATACTTATAAAGTTTTTTAAAAAAATTAAAATATATAATATAATTATAATAAAAAGGATTAAACTAATATATTATAAAAATCTTAAAGTAAAATATACCACTCTTATTTTATAAGTTAATAATTTAATTATAACTTAATAGTTATATATTAATAAGTTAATTTAAAAAATAAAAATTTTCTAATATAAATTTTTTTTTAAAAAAGTTAAAGCCAATTAATACTTTAAATATTATAAATTTAAATATATAATTAAATATTATAAGAAATAAGCCAAATATAATAAATATTTAAAATTAACTTATAAAGGAAGTGATTATAATTATTAAAAATACTTTAATATTATAATTATAGTAAGAAATATATAATATAAGAAGTTAAGTACAAAATAGTTTAAAAAGTTAAAAAAAAAGTTAAAAAAGCCTATATATATAAATCTTATTAATTTAAAAAAAAGATATAATTAATACAATATTTATTATAAAATAATTTATATTTTAAAAATTATATCCCTTAAAGGATAGGATAAAAATATATTATATTTAACTTAAGGGTAAATAATTTTAATAAAGTATAACTAAATATCTTATAAAGAAAAAGGCTATATAAGCTAAGAAATAAAGCTTAAATAATAAATAAATTACTTTTAATATATATATTTTTTAAAAGCTTATTAACTATTATTATAAGTTAAAAAGTGGGCTTAAAATT
The DNA here is from genome assembly GCA_002120305.1 of Hypoxylon sp. CO27-5. NCBI lineage: Eukaryota > Fungi > Ascomycota > Sordariomycetes > Xylariales > Hypoxylaceae > Hypoxylon > Hypoxylon sp. CO27-5. The sequence continues at coordinate 21,784 of KZ112651.1, read as the reverse complement.
AGTTATAAAAAAATTATAAAATATAAGAGATTTTTATAATCTTAAAAGTATATAATAAATAAAATTAAAATAATATATTAAAATATAATAAATATAAAAGTAATTATATTATAAGTATTAAAAAGTTAATATAATAATAAATTAATAATGATTTAAAAACCTTACTTTATTAATAATATACCTTATTATCTTTAAATAAGAAATTATTATATAATATAAGAAGGAATAAAAAATGTGGTTTTATATATAAATAAAAAGATTAATAAAAATAGTTAATAAGGTAAGGTAAAATATAATTAAGTAATGGTTAATTTATAAATTATTAAAGGAAAGCTTATAATTTGGTTAGTATATATTAAGCTATAAGGTATTATAAAATAAAACTTAATCCTTACATTATTAAATAGAAAAGATATAAGATAAAATATAATAGTAAGTAACTTTAATATATATTACCTATTATAGGATAATAAAAAATAAATAATTAAAAACTTAAAGAAGTTATTTATACTTATATTATATTAGTGGCTTATTTTTATAATATTTAAAGGTATTATTATTAAAAGATAGTAAAATTAAAGAAACTTTATATTTAATTTAATATAAATAAATGAAAAAATATATAATATATAATTTAAAATATTAAGTTAGAAAAGATTTAATTATATAACTTAAAAGATTATTATATATCCTAAGGGCGAATTAATAGTTAAGCATAAGGATTTTAATAATAAAGTTTAAAAGGAATTAAATAAAAACCTAATAATTATAGAAAGTAAAAAGTTAGCTATTTTAAAAGGCTTTAATATATTAGCTAAGATAAATAAATATATATAATATTTAATAATAAAATTTTAAAAAATAATAATAGTAATAATCTTAAAATGGAAAGTATCTTATATAAGGGTAATATAATGGTAAAATATAAAGATAAAAGTAATTAAGAAATAAATAATTAGGCTAAGGTAGAAATGAATAATTTAATATATAAATAAATTATAAAATTAGTTAAAATAAAGTAATAAGGCCTTTAAAAGGATTATTTTTAAGATAAAAAGGGATTATTTTAAAAGGATTTTAATAAAGGCTTTAAATGATAATAAAAAATTATAAACTTTAAAAAAGTAGGTAAGGCTAAAAAATTGGTAATTATAATAAAATAATTAATTATTTATATTAAAGAAAAGTCTTTAAGAAAAGTTATAGGTATAAAATTATTAGGATAAGTATATATTACTATTGGAACACTTTTTTCTTTATCTTTAAACTAACCTATTAAATATTTTAGCTAAAAAGTTAAAAAAAATATTTATAAAGTAAAGCTTTTAATATATTAAAAATAATAAAATAGGAGTAAATAAAGGAAATAGTTAAGAATATTAAAGCTTAAAAAGTCCTTAGTAAAGATAAATTATTAATAAGATTTATTAAAGCTTATAAAAAGCTAATATATTACATTTTAACTATTATTATTATATAAAGCTTTATATTTAGCTATTATTTAAAAGCCTTTTAAAGAATTTTAATAATAATATTATTTAAATTTAAGAAAATAATGGAAGAAAAAATCCTTTTAAGGGTATATAAGCTAATTATCTTTTTAAACATTATAAAAAAGTTAATTAAAAAAATTATAACTATATAAATAATTTTTATAGCGAAGGTAAAATATTTATTACTTAAAGGTTAAATAAAGAATAAAGCTTATAAATTAATAAAAGTAATAATTTAAATAATAATAAAAAGAGTATATTTTATATAAAAATATAACATTATAACTTTATTCCTTTAGCTAAATATTTCTAAAATATTTAATAATATTATCTTATATAAAATATGCTATATATTAAAATAAAAAGGGTTTTTATAATAGGTTATAAATTAGATTAAAAGTTTTATAATAAAAAGGGAAATGTGGTTAAGCTTTAACGATAAAATAGTAAAGAGTTATTAAATTATTAATAAAATATTATAAGGCTTTTTATTCTTATTAATATTATTTATTCTTTATATTACCATATTATATAAGGAGTTAAAATAAGAGGGTATTTTAATAATAGGCTTTATAAATAATATTAATTTTTTAATAGTTTTAAAAAATACTAAAAAAATTAGAAAAAATTAGAAAAAGCTTATAAAATTTATAAAGACTAGGTAGCCTATTATAAAATAACTTTTATACCATATAAAAATAAGTTAATATATTTTATAAAAGCTTATTTTCTTAAGAAATAAAAGATAATAATTAAAGGTATTATTATAAAACCTTTAAAAAGTACTTATTTTTTAAAAGTATAGCTTAATAAGAAGCTATAATAACAAAGGTATTTTAAAGTTATTAAAATTAAAATAAAAAAATAATGATATATTTTTTTAAAGTTAATAGTTAATATGTAAAGCTATAATGCTTTATAAGCTAAAGAAATTTATATTAAAATTATATAAAATGTTATAACTTATAAAGTAATAATTTAATATATAATTAATAAAATAGGTAAAGTTAAAAGGATTATAAATAAGTTATATATTATATAAATGGTATATTTATAAAAAGTAAATGGCGTATATAAGGCTATATTTATAATATAATTTAAAAACGAAATAAGGTATTTATTTATTAACTTATATTTAAATATATAAGTAGCTGAGTTTAAGTTTAAAACTTAATTTAATGGCTTTAATAAGGTAATAAAAAAAATAAAGGAAAAGATAGTTATATAATTAAGAAAGCTTAGTTATAATAAAAAGAGCTATTATAAGCAAGTTAAGAGTAAATTATTAATGGTTTATTTTAATTATAATAATAAAGTAAAAAGTTCTTAGCTAATAAAATGGTTAGCTAATAATAATTATTTAAAAGATATGTTAATAAAGAAATAAAAGAAAATATATATAGGAATAAAAAACTATTGGATTATATTTATAATAATAACCGCTTTAAAAGGAATAGAAATTAAAAAATGGTATTATAGGCTATATAAGTATAAAGTAATAGCTTTAATATAAATATATATAAAAAAAATAAGGCTTAAGGTATTTTTATTTAATAAAGGGTGTTTAATATTATTATATTAAATATAAGTATAGGAAAAAAGAAATAGTATATTATATAATTATAAAGTATTAATAATATGCCTATACGAGGTAAGCGCTTTATTAGTGGCTAAAATTTAAGGCATTAATTATATAGAAAAATTATAAAAAGGTTTTAACGGATTTAAATAAAGTAAAGGTTATTATTAAGTAGTTTTTAAGGAAAGGATTATTGCTAATATATAAGATGGTATTTTTATTAATAATAATAAAAATAATATAAAAGATTAAATAAGGAAATAATAAAACACTATTATATTGTTAATAGTAAATAAGATTAAACAAATTTATAACTATAATAATTAAATTATAATAGAATAAAAATTTAAGTATAAATAATGCTAATAATAATAATAATATTAGTAATAATAATAATAGCAATAATAATAATAGCAATAATAATAATAATTATAGCCTTAACTTTTAACCTTAATTTAATTTTTCTTATTAAAAAGATAAGGGAAGTTAGCCATAAATATAGCTTCCTTTATATTCCCTAACTTATTAAAGGTGGTTTATTTTACCTTTATATGGAATTAAATTTTTATTAACTTTTAATATTAATATTTTTTATCCTTAAGTAATAATTAATACTTTAAAGCCTTATAATAAATAATTTTATTATATACATTTTATAATAAGTTAATAAGTAATTATTAATATAATATTAAAATATTTATATTAGGATAATTATTTTATAAATATAAATATAAAAGATAATATTATTAACTTTATATTTATTATATATATAAAGTTAAATTAATTACTTTATTTGTTATATAAGGATAAAAGGTTATATAATAGGTTAATTTAATATAGGTAAAGCTAAAAAATAGGCAATTTATGGCTAATATAATAACATTTTAATACTTATGTAAATACTAATATTAGTTATTTATATGATAAGCTTATTCCTTATTTTTAACAAAAGGGATTAAGGTAAATAAAAGCTTTATTTATTTTAAAAAAAACATAAGGGTAAAGATATTACCCCTTATATTAGGTATAAACTAAGTAAAAGTAAAATTAATAATATCCTTAAAATATTATTAAATAGGTTAAAAACCATATATATTATTATAAAAGTATTTTATATAAATATAATAATTATAAATAATTAAGGAAGTTTAATTAAAAATGTAATTAAAGATAATTTTATATCTTACCTTAAGTTTATATATGTTATAAGTAAACCAATTATAAGCCACATATAAAACATAGGGAGTTATTTTATCCTTTTAGGGAATAATAGTATAATTATTAGTTATGGTAAAAACATATTAAAGATAATTTAAAAGTTTTAAATTAAGGGATTATAGAAAAAAAGGATAAAAAATATTAAAAAGAAAAAGTTATTTATAGCTATTTATAAGAATAAATAATTATTATATACTTAAAATTAAGTGATAAAGGCTTAATAACCCCTAAATATTATTAAAATAATATTATTAACTAATTAAATAATAACTTTAATTAAAAATCCTAATAAAAAAAAGGTTAATTTTAAAAAATAAATAAAGCTATTTAAATAAATAATTATTAAAATAGTAGTATATTAATAATGCCTTAATATGGTATAATTATAAGCCCTTAATACCTTAAAAGTATATAAAGGTTTAAAACTTTTATTAGTAATAACGACCTTATTTTTCTTTATTTTCTTTTATTTATTCCTATTAAAAGGGTAAGTTTTTAAATTAAAAAAGCAACAAATAATGTAATTATATAACGTAGGCGGAAAAATATTAAAACGGGGTAAGCTTTCTTTAATAAAGCACGATTTTTACTTAAAAATTTACCAAGTAGTAATACTATATGCCTTTATAAGGTAAACGCCCACTTTAAGGTAATTCTATATATACATAAGCATACGGCGTAAAAATAATAATAATAATAATAATAAAATTAAAAGATTTGTTATTAAAAGGTTTAATTTATTTTAATTTAAAATTTAAAAAAATAATAATAAAAATAAAAATTTAACAATTTTTTAATAAGCTAAAATTAATTATAAGGTAGTTTCAAAATAACTTTAAAATAGTTATAAGGTAATTATAAAGTAAATATAAAATAACTTTAAAATAACTTTAAAATAGCTTTAAAATAATTATAAGATAGCTATAACTTATGTTAAAGTAATAATAATAAGGTTTATAAAGTATTTAAAATTTTAATAATTTAATAATAATCTTTTCGCTAATTTATTAATGAAAATTTTATTATAATTTTTACTTCCTTTAAATGATTAAGTTTAAATAACTTTCCAGTTTTAAAATATTATTATTAACTTTTTTAAGTTAATTTAAAAGCCTTACTAAGTCATTTAATTAATAATAACAATAAGTGGTATATATAAAAGGTAAGGATATAATTAATATAAGTTAATGATTTATATTTATTAAAGATTCTTTATTAAAAAGTAATAATTATAATACTTTATCTTTAATATAATAAAGTTTAATAAGATTATTTGGGTATTTTTATTAAAGAAATACTTATTAACTTTATTAATAGAATGTATATATGGCCTAAAATATTTAAGGATATTATAATAATTAAAATATTAACCAAATCTTTTAAAACCCCTTTATATTTTAACTTATTAAATTTAATTGTAAAGGCTTAGTTTCTTAAAGGATTAATATATATTTTAAATTAAATTTATTAATAATTCAACCCATTTCTTTTCGCATATTACGATAACTTAGTACTGTTTAAATTTACCATAAGATTAGCCTTAAGTATTTAAACACTTAAAGGTATTTTTTATACTAAATAATATCGCTTATATTAAATAGGGTATTTGCCTTATATCTTTTCTTAATAAAAAAAGGTTTTCCTAAAAGAAATAAAAATATTAAATTAGTAAAATATTTAATAAGGCTTATTATTATAAGCTTATAAATTTAACCTATTATTATTTTAAACTTTTATTTACTTAAATAAATAATCTTTTTAAAAAGCTAACATATTACCAAAACAATATAAACTATTTAACAAATTAAAATCTCATTCATTATTACAATTAAGTAAATAAATTATTTTATTAATTAAAAATAGCCATATATTATTACTTATAAAATTAAAAAAGAATTCTTAATTTATTAATCCTTATTATATTTAAACTTAATAAATTTCCCTATATTATGTTAAATTAAGCTATAAATTTTATCCCTAATAATACCCTTTTATTAATTTCTTTAAGTTTTAACCTTATAATTATACTTTCCCTAAAACTTAAAGATTTTAATTTCTTATAAAATATTAAATAAATTAAAAAATAATATTATTTAATCCTTAATTAACATAATTTATAATTAAAATTATAATAATATTTAATTATTTTTAATCCCTTAACTTTTATTTTTAATTAATAAAAATATTATTAATAAATACTTTTATAATAATTAATTTTTAATAAATCTAAGAATTTTACCTTTAATAATTATATATTAATACCTTTAATTATTCCTATTAATCATTATAATAATCTTAGAAATTAATAAAATAAAATTATATATTTTATTTTATTATTTTATATTAATATATTTAAATATAAGCTTACTTTAAATATTTTAATTTTTTCATAATAAAAGTCCTAGTTTTTTATTATACTTAATAAAAGGTATAGGATTTTTTAAAGAAAAAGGTTTAATTAAATTAATATATGTAGTAAAATAGATTAGCTAATTAAATCTAAGGTTTAATTATAAACTTTTTAATTATAATAATTTTAATATATGTTATTAAAGCTGAAATTATTACGGTTGTTAATTATTTAAAATAATTATAATATTATATGGTAATATTTAAATACCTTTATACGATAGGTATTTAAATATTTGGCCTATATTTTTATAAGGGTTAACATATCCCTTAAGCCTTATAAGTTTATATAAAATTAATACCTTTTTACGCTTTATACGAGCCATTTTAAAGTAATTATAAAGTAGTTATAAAGTAGTTATAAAATAGCTATAAGGTAATTATAAAGTACTTTAAAATAACTTTATTTGAAATTAACATAGGTATAAAAGCCTTTAATTTTCCTTAATTTAAGTTATTTTATTAATATTTATTTATTATTAATAAATATATTTAATTAATAAAATTTATAAGGCTTTATTATCTTTGGTATTAGTAAATATTTATTAAATTTACCCTTTAATTATTCCTTATTAAAAGATTTAAATTATACTTATTTTAATTATAAAACTTAAAAAAACCTTATATTAATATTTATTATTATTACCTCTTTATATTAAGATTAGGTAATTTATATATTTGCTACTTTCTTTAAATATAATAATCATTTCTTAGGCTCTTTTTTTAAAATTAAACCTTAACCTTTTATTATTTGTTATAATTATGGTAAACTAAAACCTTATCATTAAAAATTAATAAGACAAAAATTTAAATAAATTATTACTAGTATAAGGCTATATAATTTAAAAAGTTATTATAAATTATTAAAGAGTTTTAAAGGGTATTAATTTTTAATTTAATAAATATACCCCTTTATAAATTAAGGTTTTTAACATATATTAGCTTTAAAATTACCACAATTATTTAAATAATAAAATATTATTAAATAAATAATAATTAATTTAACAAGCCATTTATAATTTTATAATATAAATTACTTATACTTAAATATATATGGCTTAATTTTTAAATTAAGTATATAATTATTAATAAAATTAATTTAGTAATTATTATATATTAGGGTTAGTTAATTATACCTTTTAATATAAAAGAATTAATTATGGCTTATACCATTAAAAATAAATAATTTAATAATTTAGGTAAGGTTTAACCTATTAAAAATATCTTTTGCTTTTCCCTTTTAAATTCTTTAAGGCTTTAATTTATTATATATATAACTAATAAAAATACCAGTTATAATAAAATTTATAAGCCTTAAAAGAAAACCTTTACCTAGTAATTATAAGGTAATTATAAGGTAAGTATTTCCTAATATTTAATAATAAATTTAGCCATTAATTAATAATTTATAAAGCTTAATTAATTATTATTAAGTGAAAAATATGTTTAAAAATTTTAAATTATCCTAAATACATATTAAGCTAATAAAAACTAAACCCTAATATTTTAAAAGGATTAATAACTATTATAAACCCCCTAAAATTAAGTTAAAGTTATAAGGTTATATAAAAGATTATATAATAATTATTATGCTAATTTAAAATAAAAGAAAAAAATAAAAGTTATTTAATAATAACTATCCTTTAAAATAACTTATTATAATTAGGAATAAATCTTAAAATATTTAATTAAATCTCTTTAAATTAATAAATTTATAATAATTAATAATAAATCTTAAAATATTTAACCAAATCTTTTAAGATTATAAACTATAATAATTAAAATCTATACCTTAAAGGTATTAAACTAATCCATTATAATATAATTATTTATAAAAAGGGAATAAGCCTTAAAACGCTAAACCATTCTATTATATTATTAACTTAAAAGGAGGGAATAAGCCTTAAAAAATTAAATTATTTTATTAAAATAAATATAACTTATTATTAAATTATATACCTAATTAATAATTAATAAATAAAATATATTATAACTATATTAAACTATATAAACCACCTACTTTTTTATATACTTATTAACCTTATTTAAATTTTAAATATAATTTAAAAGATTTTAATATATTAAAATCTTTTTTAAAGAATTCTTTTATATAAAAAACCTTAAAAATTAACCCATTAATATATAAGTTAACTCTTATCTTATACATTTTTTTCATACTTTACCAAATTTTTATAACTAACACTTATATAAAGTTTAATATATGTTATTTAAATATATGTAAACCTATTATAATGATCTTTTATAAAAATATTTATAGGGATATTTAATCTATTATAATTTATTATTTAAAAAACCCTTAAAATAACTTTTATAAAATCCTTAATATATTTAAATAAATATTATTTTATAAGTTTAAAGATTAATTTTAATATTATATTAAATATCTTATTAATTATTATATATATTAAAATAAAATCCATATTAATATATAACCTTTATTAAGGCAATTTAAATGATATAATTCCTATTATAATGTACCACTTATATAAGTTTTTATCTAGTTATAAAGTTAAACTTATAAGAAAGTTATTAAGCTTTAAAATAATTATATAACTAATATTTATATTTAAAATACCACTTTAAATTCACTTATTACTTTTAACTAGCTTTAGGATAAATATAAGGTAAATATAAGGTAACTATAAGGTAACTTTAAAGTGGCTATAAAGTAAATATAAGGTAACTTTAAAACAACTATAAAATAATATAAAATAACTTTAAAATAAATATAAAATGATTATAAGATAAATAAAAACTAACCTTACTAATTTATTATTTAAATAACTTTTACTTTTATAAACTTAATTTATCTTATTAGCCTTATTAATATTAATTATTAAAGATTTTTAATAAATATTTCAATTTTCACCCCCTTTTAAATAACTTTATAATATTATATATATATAATAATATAGCCATAAATTTTCTTTATTTGGTAATATTATCCTTATAATAATTAAATATTTGATTTAATTAATATAATAATTTAAAATTTATTATAAAATAATTCTTTTTAATTATTATAATTATATTTTAATAATATATAATTATATTATAATATAAGATATATTATTATATAATCTTTTTTAATTATATTATAATAATATTAATTTTATAATAAAATATATATAAATAATATTATTATTATATTTAAGTTTAAATATAGGTAAAATATTAATTTTTTTAAAAGGAATTTAAATATTAAAATATTTAAAATAATAAAAGTAAGAATAATATATAATTTAATTATTATATTAAATTATAACTTATATTATTATATAAATAAGGTTAAAATAATTATAATAATATATATTATATTTTTATATAATTACTAATTTAAAATATATTATAAGAATAAAATCTTTTATAAAATAGTTATAAAATAAGTTTAAAATAACTATAAGGTAAATTTAGGATAGTTATAAAATAATTTTAAAATAGTTATAAGGTAATTATAAAATAGTTATAAGGTAATTATAAAATAGTTATAAGATAATTATAAGGTAGTTTTAATATAGTTATAAGGTAATTATAAAATAGTTATAAAATAATTATAAAATAGCTTTAATATAATTATAAGGTAATTATAAGGTAATTATAAAATAACTTTAAAATAAGTATAAAATAGTTATAAGGTAATTATATAATAATGATATAAAGGTAATTAAAGTTACTTTATATATATTAAATTATCCTACCTGTTATAAATTTAAGTAAATTTAAGTAATTACCCCTTAAATAAGCTTACTTTATAACTAAATACCTTAAAAACTTTTATTAAATTATTTATATTATAAAATAACCTATCCTAATATTTAATATTTATAAAGCTTATTTAACAAATTTATTTTAAATATATTATTATATATTTTAAAATAAGTAGTTATAAGGTAATTATAAGATAACTTTAAAGTAATTTTATAATAGTTATAAGGTAATTATAAGGTAATTATAAGGTAATTATAAAGTAGCTTTAAGGTAAGTATAAGGTAGTTTTAAGGTAACTTTAGGATAACTTTAAAGTAGTTATAAGGTAATTTTAAGGTAGTTATAAGGTAACTTTAAAGTAGCTTTAAAGTAGTTTTAAGATAAATAATTACCTTATACTTTTAAAATAAACCTTTTAAAGATTTATATATAAGAGATTTTTATAACCATATAATAATCTTAAAAAATTATTTATTTTTAAAAAGGTTAAAGCTAATTTTATTATTTAATTATTTATAAATATATTTATCTAATAAACTAGGTTAGGCCTTTTTTAAGATTTATATATAAGATAATACCCCTTATTAAAATCCCTTATTTTTATATTAGTTAATCCTAATAAAACTTATTAAATAATTAAAAAAATATTTAATAAAAGGCCTTAAATATCCCCTTTATTTATATATTAAATTTAATTAAATCTTTAATATAGCTTAAAGGATTTTAATATATTAAAACTTTTCTTAATAAATATAATATTTTTATTATTTATAATAATGTTATAACGAGGACGTACTTAATATATTAACAATATAAGAATAATTACTTTAATAGCTTAGGCCTAAATGAAATTATTACTTAAATATTAAAAATAATTACCTTATAATATTTAATTTAAACTTTTACATATAAAATAAGTTCTTTTATATAAATTACCTTATAAAATTTTATTTTTAACCTTTATAAAATAACACCTCTTATATTAATTAACTATTTTATAATTAATAATATAACTAATTTAATTTAAGTATAAAATAAAACTTATTATATAAGTTATTTTATATATATATTTCCTTTTTTAAAATAACTTTAAGGTCGTTATAAGGTAAATATAAAATAGTTATAAAATAGGTATAAAGTAAATATAAAATAGGTATAAAATAGCTATAAAATAATTAATTATAAGATAATTATAAGGTAATTTATATTAGTTACTTACCTTATAATAATATAATTAATATAAGATATAAGATAAACCCCTTTATAAAGGTTATTTTAAAGCTTTCCTTAATTATAAGATTATTTTAAAATAGGTATTTATAAGGTAGCTTTAAAATAATTATAAAATAATTAGGTTAATTATATAATAGTTAAATTATTATTATATAATTAATAACTTTTACCTAATAAGTAATATTATAAAATATTTTCCTTATAAGGCTAATATAACTTATCCTAAAGTTATTTAAAGATAAAAAAAAAGTTAAAAAATAAAATAAAATTAAAATAATAATAAAAATAAAAAAAGTTAAAAAGAAATTAAAATAAAAAATAATAAAAATGATTTCTTTATTACCCCAATTCTTAAGCCGAATAAAATATAAGAAATTTAAGCAAAAAAGGGCTTACCCTTAACAAATCGTAACAACAAAGTTATTTTATTACTTATAAAACCCTTTTATATAGCTAAATCATTTATAAAAGATTTAATTTTATTAATATTAAAACTATAATATATAAAATATTATAAAGTTATTTTTAACTTAATAAATTAATTATTAGTTAAAATATAAAGCCAAAGCTTATTTATATTTATTTATAATATATGAAAAATATTATTATATTTTAATATAAATTTTAACTTAAAAATACTTAAACTTTTATTATATAAAAAAAAGAATATTTAAAATAAGCTTATATTTAAATATATTAATATAAAATAATAAAATAGGATATATAATTTTATTTTATTGGTTTTTAAAATTGTTATAATAATTAATAGGGATAATTAAAGGTATTAATATTTAATTATTAAAGGTAAAATTCTTAGATTTATTGAAAACTAACTATTATAAAAGCATTTATTAAAGATATTTTTATTAATTAAAAATAAAAATTAGGGGATTAAAGATAATTAAATACTATTATAATCTTAATTATAAATTATATTAATTAGGGATTGAATAATATTATTTTTTAATTTATTTAACACTTTATAAAAAATTAAAGTCTTTAAGTTTTAAAGGAAATATAATTATAAGGTTAAAACTTAAAGAAATTAATAAAAGGATATTATTAGGGGTAAAGGCTATAGCTTAATTTAATTTAATATAGGAAAACTTATTAAATCTAAATATAATAAGGATTAATAAATTAAAAATTCTTTTTTAATTTTATAAGTGGTAATATATAGCCATTTTTAATTGGTAGAATAATTTATTTACTTAATTATAATAATAAATAAAACCTTAATTTATTAAATAGCCTATATTACTTTGGTAGTATATTTGCTTTTTAAAAAGATTATTTACTTAAATAAATAGAAATTTAAAATGATAATAGGTTAAATTTATAAGTTTATAATAATAAGCCTTATTAAATATTTTACTAATTTAATATTATTATCTTTTTTAAAAAAAAAACCCTTTTTATTAGGAAGAAATATAAGGTAAATACCTTACTTAATATAAGCGATATTACTTAGTATAGGAAATGCCTTTAAGTGCTTAAACGCTTAAAGCTAATCTTATGGTAAGTTTAAATAATATTAGGTTATTATAACGTATGAAAAAAAATAGGTTAAATTGCTAATAAGTTTAGCTTAAAATACATATTAACCCTTTCGAAAACTAAGCCTTTATAATTAAACCTAATAAATTAAAATGTAAAAAGGTTTTAAAAGATTAGGCTAATATTTTAATTGTTATAATGTTTTTAAATATTTTAGGTTATATATATATTATATTAATAAAATTAACAAATATTCCCTTAGTAGAAATATTTAAATAATCTTATTAAACTTTATTATATTAAAGATAAAATATTATAATTATTGTTTTTTAATAAGGAATTTTTAATAAGTATAAGTTATTAACTTATATTAATTATATCCTTGCCTTTTATATATATTACTTATTATTATTATTAATTAAATAGTTTAATAAGGCTTTTAAATTGGCTTAAAGGAATTAACAACGATACCTTAAAGCTAAAAAGTTATTCAAACTTAGTCATTTAAAAGAAGTAAAAGTTATAATAAGGTTTTTATTAATAAATTAATAAAGGAATTATTATTAAGTTATTAAAATTTTAAATCTTTTATAAACTTTACCATTATTACCTTAATATAAGTTATAACTATTTTATAACTATTTTAAAGTTACTTTAAAGTTACTTTATAATTACTTTACACTTATTTTATAGCTACTTTATAACTACTTTAAAGCTACTTTAAAGCTACCTTATAATTAGCTTTAACTTATCGAAGAATTATTAAATTCTTATTTTTATTATTGTTTTTTTAAATTCTAAACTAAAATAAGTTAAAACTTTTAATAATAGATTTTTTAGTTTTAGTATTAATGAAAAATGTAGTAAAATGTAATAAATAATATAAATTATAAAATTTAGTAAATTATTAAATCTTTAAATATATATTATACCTATTAGTATTTTAATAGGTATGTTTATTTAAGCATTATTTTAACTTTTAAGCCTTTATTATTTAAACCTTTTTTAATAAAAATTATTTAATATTTATATTATTATATTTATTTTAAATTAAGTTAATATTAATTTTCTTAAGGAAATAAAGGCTTAGAAAATATAACTTTTTAAAAAATGTTATAATCTTTACATAATATTTCTTAAGGGATTAAGGATTATACTTTATAAAAATATTAGTGTAATAATTATTAATAATTTATCTTAAAATAGGAATTAAAGAATTAAACATTTATATAAGTGTTTAAGTGTTAAATCTTTATGTGTAATAAAAGTAAATAAAAGTAAAAGCCTTTATAAATATATTATTAATTAATTTTAATATTTTTAAATAAATTTAAGTAAAAGTATAATTATTTAGATTTAAAAGATAATAAATTATATGTGAATAAGGTAAAGTTAAAGGAAACTTTAATAAAGGTTTATAGTAGTTTTAATGTGTAAATTAATTATTAAATTTATGTATAAGGGTAAAAGATTTATTAAATTATTAAAATTAGTGGTAAATTTTTAATTTATTAAATAATTAAAAGGTGCTTTAAAAAAGAGGCTTAAATTTAATATGTTAATTTACCTTATAGCTATTTTATAACTACCTTATAGCTATTTTATACTTACTTTATAACTATTTTATAGCTACTTTATAGCTATTTTATAGTTATTTTAAACGTACTTTATACCTATTTTAAAGCTATTTTATAGCTACCTTAAAAGAGGATATTTTAAAGTGCTAACGTGGCCGATATTATTAAATTATAGGAAAATTTTATAAAAGATTATAAGCTATTATTAAGCATTAAAAAACGCATTAACATTAAGAATAATATTCTTAAGTATAGTAAAAATGTTTATAATAGTAAATAACTTATAGCTAACCTTATTAAATATAAGGGGAAAGTTTATTAACTAAATAATAATAAATTAATATATTTATTAGCCTAAAATATAATTAATTTAACATTTAAAAAGGTACTTATTTTATAAATGTTTACCTTATAAATATTTACCTTATAAGTAAGTAATAAAGCTAATAATTAATTACTATTAAAGTTTTCCTTAAAATAATAATATTATCTTTAATTTTATAAGGTAAAATAAATAATTAAAGATTTAAGGGCGTTATATTACCTTTATTTATTTTTAAATTTTAAATATATAAAAAGCCTTTATTATTTAATTAAATATAGGTATTTAAATGTATTAATATTAATAAGCCATTTTTGGTAAATAAAATTAATAATGTAAGATAAATTAAACGTGGGGTTAAAGTATTAAAGTAAATGTTTATTAAATATTATAAAAGGTGTTAATATATTTTAATAATAAAATAGTGGTTATAAAAGTTAAAATTTATTAAAGATTATATAATAACTTATTTATTAAATGTATTAGCCTTAAAAATAAATGGTGTTTAAGCATTTTACCTATACTTTATCCTTAAGGTAAAAATAATACCTTAAGGAATAAATGGCCGTAAGGGTTAATAATAAAGCTTAAAGTATAAGCTTAGGTTAAATGGCTTTTAATATAAATCTTAGTAATAATAGCAAATATTTTAATAAAACTTTAAAGGATTAAAGTGGGAAAAGGTTTTATATAAATAATGGTTAAATATAAGTTAGTTAATCCTAAGCTATAAGGAAACTTTATTTTAAAGTAAACATTTATACCTTATATAATAAAAGAAAAACTAATTAATATTTTAATATTTAAATTTAAATTTTATACGGTAATATAACTAAAAGTAGAAATAATAACAAAGGCCTTAAGTAAAATTTTCTTTTCTTTTTAATAATTTATTATTTTAAAATTAGTTTATTTAAAGTTAAGGTTTAATAACTAAAAAAGTTTAATATTTTTATTAGGTTTAATATATTTTTAATATCCTTTAAAAATTTATTAAAGGGAATAATTTTTAAGTTAGGTTATATTTATAATTATAATAAGTTTTTAAAGTGAATAATTTTTAATTAATAAAATAATATTGTTAAATAAATAAGGTGTATTAATATTATTAATATAAGGTTTTATACTATAATACGATTAAAAGTAAAGGTATTTTCAAGTGTATTATTATTTTAAAATTAATGTGTGAATTAATATGTGTGTTATAAGGCTATTTAAATAGCCTTATAACGTATTAACTAATCCTAGTTAATCCTTAATAAATATATTTCGATATTAACAAATTTTCTTTTCTTTTATATCTCTTTTTATATTTCTTTTAATAGTTATTTACAATTGTATTAGGTTTTTTTAATTAAACGTTCCTATTATTATTAACTTATATCCTTTTATATTTTATCGTCGTATTAATTAATAACTAATTTGTGGCTATTAACAACTATTTAATTTAATTGTATTAAGTAGTTAAGTTAACGTTAAATTAACGTTAATTTAAAGTAATTAAAGTAATTAACTGCTAGTAGTTTTTCTTTTCTTTTAATTAATAGCTTAAGCTTATATAGTAAAGCCTTATAATAAAGCTTTAACGTAAAGCTTTATATTAAATGTACGTAAGCTTTATATTAGGTATTAGGTTTATTAATAAGTTTATTAACAAGTTTAGGTTTTCTCCTTTTTTATTAACGAGTTTTAAAGTACGTACGAGATAATTTTATTAGTTAAAAAGTTAATATAATTGTATTAATAACTATATTAGCAGTTATATTAAAAGGAATATTAATAGTTATAACGTTAATTATATTAAAAGGGGTATTAAAAATTATATTAGTAGCTTTATTAAAAGTTATATCGAAAGGTTAATAAGTGTATAAATGGATTAATAGCTATATTTTTAGCTATATTAAAGGATCGATAGTTGTTTAGTTGTAAAAGCTATATTAAAACAAGTATTAAAAGCTATATAAATAGCCATCGAATAACTATTTAATAGTTTTTCTTTTTTTAATGGCTTAAGCTAATATAGCAAAGCTTTTAACAGCTATATATTTATTTCGATAGTTATATTAAAAAATAAGTGTATTAATAATTATATCGTTAAATTAATAGCTATATTAAAGGATAAATATACTAAGGGTTATATTGATAAATTAATAGCTATATCGTCGAATATATAAGTAATATGGTTGCTTAGTAATAATAGGTTTGATTTTAAAAGGTGTTATTATAATTAAAGTGTTAAAAATAAAGTGGTTAAGGTGTTAAATCGTGATAAAAGCAATTAATAGGTTAACTTAATAATTAACTGGTTTAATAAAAAGGTCGGCTCGTTTTAAAAAATATGGGATTTTAATTTAAATAAGCTTTACGTAATAAAATAATTGCTATTAAAAAATAATAACTTATTAAAGCAATACACCTATTATAATTTAATAATAAAAGGCTTTTCGTAATAAAATAGTTGTTATTAAAATAGCTTATTAAAGTAATACACCTTTTTAATAATTTCCTTAGCTTTTTTAACGTTAACGAAAAATATTATTAAAAATATAATTAAGGTATTAAATCGTAATAAAAGTTATTAATAGGTTAACTTAATAAACTTAATAGCTAATAAGCTTAATTAAAAGATTAGCTTTTAAGTGTATATGTATATGTTTAATTAACTATTTAAGTATAATAGGCTTAATCGATTATAAGGTGTATTATCGGGTATAAGGTAGTATTTAAGGTGTTAAATCGAATCTTTTTTAAAAAAAATTACGTTGTTAACTTATTAATAAGCTTTAAGTGTGGTATTTTTTACGATAAAGGTTTAAAAAAGCTATTAACTAGCTTAATTAAAAGGTTAGCTTTTAATAAAAAACATGGGATTAATTTAAATCGGCTTTACGTAATAAAATAATTATTACTAAAGCTTAATAAGTTGCTTTAGTAATAATTATTTTATTACGTAAAGCCGATTTAAATTAAAGTAAAAAGCTTTACGTAATAACGTTATGTTTAAGTAATTTACCTTTTTAATAATTTTTTAAGCTTTTTTAATGCGTAATAAACGTAAATTTATAACCATGTAAAAACGACCTAAAATTTTTAAAGTAGCGAAAAACATGGGATTAATTTAAATAAGCTTTACGTAATAAAATAATTGTTATTAAAAAACAATAGCTTATTAAAGCAATATACTTTTTTAATTTTAATTAAATTAAAAGGCTTTACACAATAAAATAATTACTATTAAAATAGCTTATTAAAATAATATACCTTTTTAATTAATTTCTTAAGCTTACTTTTTTTTATTCGAATTATTTAAGTATTAAAATACTTATTAAGTTTTTTTAAACGAAAACTTAACTATTTATAATTAACTAGGTTATTTTATTAATTAAATCGATTAATTAAATTATTTTATTAATTATTAATTAATATTAAATGAATAAAATATATTAATATTATTAATATAAGATTTTATATTATATTATAATTAAAAGTAAAGGTATTTTTAAATGTGTTATTGTTTTAAAATTAATGTGTGAATTAGTGTATATGTTATAAGGCTATTTAAATAGCCTTATAACGCACTAACCAATCCCGGCTAATCCTCGGTAAATACATTTCGACAAATATAAATAAAAAAAATTAATAAAATAAATTTATAACTTTAAAAAAAAGATTAACTTTAAGAATTAAATATATTAAGCCTTTAATAAAAGGCTTAAAAATAAATAACTATTAGCTAAACAATTAGCTAATAACTTTTAACACTTAAGTTTAAATGCCTTTAATAAGCTTTAACCATTTAATATATAATTAATAATTAACTTAAAATTAATATAAATAAAGGGAATTTAATTATTTAATTAAAATATAATATTATAATAATTAAAAAGTAATGTTAATATAATGTAATTTTTGCTTAATATTTTAAATATTAAAGTAAAGAAATTTAATTAAATATAAGTAAATAATAAAAGTAATTATAACTTAATATTTTAAAAAGGTTATTAAAAGGCTTTATAAGCTTTAATAGCTAGTTAAAATAGTTATTTTAAAGCTATTTTATAACTATTTTATAATTACTTTATAACTAGTTTAAATTTACCTTATAACTACTTTATAACTATTTTAAAGTAAGTTACCTTATAGTTAAATACAATTATAATATTATTAAATTATAAAAAGTTTTTAAAGCCTTATTTATTATAATTTATTAAAAGATAAAACATTAATACTAAAATAATACCTTAGAAATGGTAAAAATGTTAAAAATGCTATAATTAATAATTTATAGCTAAATTTATATAATTTACTTTAAAGTTACCTTATAACTATTTTATAAGTAAGATATAATTTAACAATTAAATAATAGTAAGTTAAGCAACTTAATAAAGGCGCTTAGCTTAAAATATAATTTAACCCTTTATAAAAATAATAAAGCTATTAAAAGCTTTTAAAGTAGCTAAATGTTTTATTATTTAATTAATAATATATATAAATGAATTAATAAAATTTTTATTATCCTTATTTATTATTTAATAAAATTATAACTAAAGAAATAAGCTTAATAAATTTAATAAAAAAAGAAAACTTTATTAAGCTTAATTTTAATTTAATATTATAAAAAGATATAGGAAATATAGAATAAATAGAAGCTTTAGCGTTAGTAAAATACCACTATTCCTATTATTTTTTTATTTATTTAATAGGGTAAGGTTAAACTTTATTTAACTTTTAATATTAAGGTTTTTTATAAGTTAACTTAGGTTAAAAACATTATTAAATAAAAAGTTTGGCTAGGATAATATATTTGTTAAATTATAATACAAATGTTTTAAAAAGGGCTTATAAAGAATAAAAATCTTTAATAAAATAAAAAGGTAAAAGTCCTTTTAATTTTAATTTTTAATATAAATATAAATTATAAAAGTGTAACCTATTAATCTTTTAATCCTTTAAAATTTAAAACTAAAAATGTTAAAAAAGTTATTATAAGGATTAAAGCTTAAAAGCTAACTATTTTAAAGTTAATTACTTTATAATTACCTTAAAGTTAACATTTTCTTTTTATTATAATTTTAAGCGGTGTTATAATAAGCATTGTTTAATTTAATATCCCCTTTATAATGTTAGGAAATATAACTATTTATAATTATAATTATTAACCATTAAAAGGCTATTTTTAACTAGTTAATTAGGCTAAATACTTAAATGTAAAAAACTTTTATTAAATTAATAATAAAAAGTTTAAAGGGTAATATCCTTTAAGTTAAATCTATTAGAATGTTTAATAATTTATTAAATAAAAATAATTTATAACCTTACTTAGTTATACTTATTAAATTTTAACAAAAAGGCTAAGGGATTTAATATTTACTAAGGTGTTAATAAAAGTATTTAATTTAAATGGTTAAGCTTTTACTTAAAGTATAAGCTATATTTATTAAAAATAATGCTTATATATATATACTTAACATTGGAAAAGGTATAAAAGTAAATAAAAATACTTATAAGTAAAATAAAATTAGCTTATAATAATTAAATGTTTATAACAATGTTATTTTTTAATCTTTTAATATTAGCTTTTCTTATTATATTAAAGTAAAATTTAATAAATATTAAATTATTTACCTATTAAATTAAAAGTTTTTCCTTATTAATAAGAAAAGTTAAGCTTTTTTATAAACCCTTAACTAATTAATATAAATATTAGCTATAAGTATTATATAGCTATATAACTTAAATTAAAAAAAGCTAAAACGTTATAAATAAATGTTATATTAATTTTAAATAAAGCTATTTTAAATTTACCTTAAAATAGCTTATATAATATATAAAAAGGTATAAGTAATGTTAAAAATTAACTATTTAAAATACATACTAAACCTTTAAAAAATTAAGTTAAGTAAGTAAACACTTATAATATAAATTTACTTAAAGACATTAAAGCTATTAAGGAAATATTATAGCAAGCTTAATATTTTAAAGTTAAAAGTTTTTAAAGTTCCTATCCTAAGATTTAAATAAAAAATATAAGTTAAGTTTAAATTATTATAAAATAAATTAATTTTACCTTATTAATGATTTTATTATAATGGTAATTTAGCTTAATATAAAAGGAAATATTAATTTCAATAATTAGTTTTTACAACTATTTAACTAAGTAATATTATAATGCTATTAATTTAAATAATTAGTTTTTACAACTATTTAACTAAGTAATATTATAATGTTATTATTTATTAAATAATAATTAAATACCTTTAAATTAAAATTTATATTAAAACATAATAATACTTTTTATATATTATAAATAAATATAAATAAGCTTTAGCTTTATATCTTAATTAATAATTAATTTATTAAGCCAAAAGTAGCTTTATAATATTTTATATATTATAATTTTAATATTATATAAGATTAAATCTTTTATAAATAATTTAATTATAAAAAAAGGTTTTATAAATAATAAAGTAACCTTATTATTATAATTTATTAAGGATAAGCCCTTTTTTGCCTAGATTTCTCATATTTTACTCGGCTTAAGGACCGGGGCAATAAGAGGACCGTTTTTATTATTTTTTTACTTTAATTTCTTTTTAACTTTTTTTTATTTTTATCATCATTTCCATTTTATTTTATTTTTCAACTTTTTTTTCTATCTTTAAACGACTCCAGGGTAAGTCGCGCCAGCCTTGCAAGGAAGATATTTTGCAACGCCGCCTACAGGATA